>SKCR01029765.1:0-189232 GCA_019454045.1 Zanthoxylum bungeanum
GTGAGTCGGAGAGAGTCAGAAAACAACCTGGGGTATGGGTTTCTGATCTCACCTTGTAAAGATGTCGATCTTTTTAGGTATACCAACTGACTATGTATGAGGAAGTGATACAAGCTATCGACTCCCAATTATGACAAAGTGTCATGAGTCCGAAATGGATTCCATGTATATCAACTATGTTTGGACACTAGTTGATGTACCGCAAGGCATTGTGCCTACTGGTACTTTATAAGTCTTCAAGGAAGACGTAAATGGATGGCAACGTACCAACGTCTAAAGCTAGGCTTTCAGCGGAAAGGTATCGTTATCAATATTGTGTTGATTACGATTCAACCTTTTAAATGTTGCCATGGTAAATCCATTTGGATAATGCTTGCTAAAGCTGCATATTTAATTTATGAAATATGACAGCTGGACGGAAAATCGCTTTCCTGAAAAGGAAACATTTTGGAGGATGTTTGCAACATCCTGACGATTTTGTCGTACCAAAACTAGAAAACAAGGTTTGCGGGTTATTCGATCCATGTATGGATTAAAGCAAGCATTGGTTCTAGGAATTATCGTTTTTGATGTAATCATAATGGTTTATGATTTAATTCAAAACGAAAAGGATTCTTGTGTATATAAGAGGGTTAGTGGGAGCGCACTGACAGTGGTTGTCCTATATAAGTAATGATGACATGTCATTTCTTGGAAATGATATTCCCATAAATAACAATCGGTGAAAGCTTGGCTTTCGAGAACACTCTCCGAGAAATCGTACATTGAAAAATGTACGCGACCTAGTGTCTCATACGCTTTGAGCATATGATTCACAAACAGGCCAATCCAAGTGATAGTCACTGGATTGATATTAAGAACATCCGTTAGTATCTTAGAGATCTAAGGATGTTGTCTTAAAACTTGGAGAATGAGAACTTGAAGTGACTGGGATCACTACTGCAAGTTTCCTAAACCGATAAAGACGATTGAAAGTCGTAAACGGCACTATACAGTTTGAATAACGGTACAATGAGTTGGAAATCTTCCAATCAAGAAACTGTTACCGAATAAACAACAAATGCGGGTTATTACTGCAGCTGAGGCAGCAATAGAAGCCTTCTGGGGTCGATAAATATCTAATTAGATTAGATATAGTTATTTTAGCAGTTGAGCTAGGCTACAGCACATGCTAAAGAATTGATGGTCTCATCAACGATCCAGATAAATACTTCGATATTCATCTGATACGTTCGGATCATACATCGTGGTGATGTGATGATCGAATAAATCACATCAGATGATAATCATGAAAATCCGCTGACGAAAACCTTTTCTCAGCAATTTGAGCGGACCGTACATAGTTCAGGTGGTAGACACTCGAGTGACTGGCTATAAGCCAAGTGGGAGATTGTTGGACAATTATGACCCATAGCGTCACTATTTGTACAGATCATAGTGTTGTTGTACAAATTAACTGTGTGACAAAGGAGATTGCACTCTTATCATTTGTGATTAGATCACCTAGATATATAAATGATGAGAGGTCCATATGATTTGTTCCTGGACAGAGAATGATATGAGACAGTATCAGTCCACGAAGGATAAATCATAAAATATCCCTAGTCAGAGTATTATCGAGATTGGACATCGATAAATACGTAAAAGACTAGTATTGCACTTGTGCGTGTTGTGAGGGCACAACGACATAGTTCTCGTATATTTGGGTATAGGATACTCATGCAAGTGTAATAGGAGGTTGTGTTTCACCGATGGTACGGGAAACAGCTTCGCTCTAGATAGACCCCTTCGGAATTCCATTGGTAGTATGACTATGTGTCTATAGAAGTCTGAAATCAGAGTAGGTGTATTTGGTCTTAACCTGAGACTTGCACCGCTAATACTTGCGACAATCAATATACTTTGGTTGAGGTCGTCCAGGGCTTTAACCGGTTCTGTGTACGACAATACTGGGTATATTGAGAATCGTAATGTGTTGGGTGTGATGTTAAGACGGAAGTGTCACTCCAGTCATATGGAGATGATGGTCACGTAGGATACGGTACTGGTTCTCTTTAGTACTGTAGTCATCGGGATAAAATGACAAGGTCATGTTTATCCGATATAGAGACTAGTTACCAGAGATCCGACATGTGCTTCGTACGGGGCAGACACGACTCCAGCCCCAGGCCTAGCACGTGATCATCTGATACTGGATCAAAATATGCAATACCACGTATACTACACCTGATATAGATCGCTTATTCCTGTAAGCATGTTTCCGGAGAATTAGGTAGGCATGGCGCTTTGCTAGAGGCCAACCTTGTCTTGTGAATCGGTGTAAACGTAGTACGAGGTACTCACGTGTTCGGATAGTCTGACGACCCGATTTACTGCCAACATATCCGGGGATCTCATGGGTCGCTTCCCAAAGATTCACCGATGACGTATGACTCGCACTTTGATTAATCTGGGATTAATTTAATGAGAGAGAAAATAATCTAGGATTAATTACGGATATTTTTATCTGGGATAAAATATCAATTAAAGAGAGAAAACGATTAATTTGGAATTAATCGGTAAAATAATATATTTGATATATTATACGAAATTGGATTTCGACGCGGAATTAAAATTGGATTTTAATTCGGGCGAATGAATTAATTTAGAATTAATTCGTTAGCGACGTGAATAGTGATTTCGCTAGGCGTAATCATTTAATTACGACACAACGGAAAATTCGTTAATTTGGAATTAGCGAACCCGAGCCCGGGATTGTTTGCGAGCGCATTCGCATTTCGAATTCGAGTGCGGCACGCAAGTCAAATCAAGCGTCAAATCGCAAGTCACATCAAGCGTCAAATCACATGTCACTTTGAGTGATGTGACATTTGAGTGATTGATGTGAGTTGATTTGTGGTAATTGACAAGCATTTAATGTTTGCCTTTTTGGAAATTAAAGAAATGGTAAATGGTTTTAATAATTTTGGAAATTATAAAAACCCTTTTACAATTTTTTTATTTCCCACTCATTCTCTCTCTCTTTTACGGTTTAGGGCATTTTGGATCCAAAAATTGCTCTTCATCTCTCTCGGCAGAACTGCCACATTTCTTCATCTAGTTTCAGTTTCACCGTGTGAAACACAAGGAGGAAAATGATTATTTATGGCAAATCATCAAGTGCTAGCACACTCTAGGAGGCATACAAATGTGTTAGGGAAGTGATTTCGTGAGCAAGGAATCACCTTGTGAAGCTTGGAGGTTGGAGCTTCCATTGAGGATCACCCATGGCCGATTCTTGGAGGAGGAAGCAGCCCCCACGCCGAGCAGTCCACCATTTGCGCAGCCCACTACCGAGCAAGGGAGTGCAGTGCGTTTTTCATCTTTGTTGCATCTCTACCGATCAATGTGAGTTTTTCCGCACCTCCTTTGGTTGTATTCATACTCGTTTATGCTTTATAAATGATCATTGGAACTTGATTGAAACCCAACACATCTATGATGAACTATTTGTGTTCCATTAAGGACTCGGTGCCTGGAACAGTATTACTCCGATTTTCATCGAGTATTACTTTCCTCCCGGTTACCACTGCATGTAGGTATTCCTCTTAGGAAAACCGCATGGCGAGCAACAATTACATTGTTCTCTTGTGAGTTGTATAAGTACTATACTTTGGTTTCCATAGGATAACCTACAAATAGGCACTTATCCGATTTGGGGTTCTAGTTTGGTATCATCCAAACATATACCCAGCATTCCCAAATCTACAGGAATTAGAAAACTTGGTTTCTTTCCTGTTCATATCTAATATGAAGTCTGTCTAACAGATTTTCATGGAACCTTATTTAAAATAACTATTGCACTGTTTAATGCGTATCCCTAGAAGGAAAATGGTAGCTCAGAGCGACTAATGATTAACCTTACTATGTCCAAAAAGGTTCAGTTTCTCAGTTCGGACACACTGTGAAAGAATACTATACTCTTTAAGTAATCCAAAAACTTATTTCTTAAGTATTTTCCATCACAGTCCAATCGTGATGTATTAATACTCTAGTCGATCTGTCTGTCTACTTCGTGTCGAAACTCTTTGAATTCATCAAAGTTTCTGATTTATGTTTCAAAAGAAACACATAACCATAATGTGATGCCACATCCGTAAAGGTTATGAAGTGTTCATATCCACCTCTAGCCTAGCTAGACATGGGCCCACTTACGTCACTATGAACGACGGCTAACATATCGATGGCACTTGTACTTTTACCAAGTAAAAGGTGTTTTAGGCACTTTGCCTAATAAACTAGATTCGTAGACATCATTTGAATAGAATCAAATCTGTCATAGTATCCACTCTTCGAAAGTGTGGATATACAAGTCTTGTTTAATGTGTCACAGACAACAATGCCACAAATAAGTCTCATCTGATTAATTCAGTTGGAGCTATTTGTTTGTCAAGTTATACGTTTGAGATTCATTTATATTCTATATATAAATACTGTTATTCACATCTAATGTGCTTATCTCAATATCATCTTTATAAAATAAAACACTTTAGTGTTCTAGAATATAAAGGTATACCCGCAATGAGTTATACTCTGATATAGAGATAATGTTTCTAGTCAAACTAGGTACATTTTAACAGTTTCCTAATTTAAGTACATGCCTAAAGGGTAGTTCCTAAACTTAGGTTTCTACGGTTAAAATAGTGACTCTCGTCCCGTTTTTGACTCGCAGGTCAATCTCAACTGAAGTCAGTATCCTGCTAATCAGCAGATTCCGCACATCAGTACATATCTTATCTACCACATCTAGTATCAAAAATCCAATTTTGAAACTAGTAGTGAACATGTTTATGATAAACATGTTTGAAGCCGGAGCCTTGTCCATCAGTACATATCTCTTCTCTTCCTTCATGTCTGCCTTGTCCATATGGCAGTCACGCATCCAGTGACCCCATTTGCCACAGTTTAGGCAGACATCTTGGGATATGTCTTTTGTCTTCCCAGAAGACTGTGATGATTTTGCCTTTGCCTCTTTTAGAAGCTCTGGCTCTGCCTCCTTTAGCATAGCCATCAACTCTCCAAGAGTTTACTCTCGGTTCTTAATGAACCTGCCCCAGCTTTCGGGCTAACCTAGCTGATAGAGACTATAAGATCAAATCCTCGGTAGTCTCGGCCACGTAGGTAATGCCTAGCTAACCTAGCTGATCGATGTCAGCTATTATCTGCGACACCTAGTGCTCGATAGATGTACTCTCTGACATACACGAGCGTAAGAGCTTCTTTTGCAATTTGTACTTCTAATCCTTAATTCTGACGACGGAATTAAAGTGTCATTGCATCAAGTATAATGGATTGAGCACTAAAGTTATCATCACATGAATCTTCCATAGATCATGTTCTACTATTTGCTCAACTCCGGGCTTTGGCCCGAGATGTAATTCTACCAAATAGAATAACTTCTCATTTCTCAAGACTATCATGAGGTTCTATTCCCAATCTGAAAATTAAAGCCGTTTAAAGACATTTTATCCCAGGATTATGTTTTAAACACTAATCTTTCAGTTATCTTGATTGCTATAGTCCAACTATCCAATCAACGATTTCAGGTACTATTGATTATAATGATTACTATAGTCTAACTATATAATCAACTATAGTTTGATTGGTTAAATTCAAATATATTGATTACTATAATCCAATTATATAATCAACTATAAATTGAAGTAGTTTGAATACAGTCCAACTGTTTAATTTAAAACAACGATTAAATATTAGTCCAACTAATATATATTTATTTATTAATGACGAAAAATTGAAATGAGAGCGTATTGGCAAGTATCTAAACGAAATTGCAAATTTAATACTTGCCTCCCACTATTTTTCGGCGAGCCTCTAACCCTCTAATGAGTACTCGTGAAACCTTGTTTCCTAGTTGGCTAGGATCCCGTTAAATAACACACAATCTTGACTTTGGCCAACAAGCTGTATGATATTTAACTAGGTAGATCTCTAAGATCAATTGCATCTCATCCAATTCCTAGATCCAGTAGGTGGACATCCAAGTCCGAAACATATATCTTATATATGCTAATATATCCAATATATTGCCTAACCTATTTCTTCTGAATCAACTAAGCATTGGCTTTGGCACAACAAACTTAATTATTCCAGTTAAGCGGGACCCATTGACCTTGGAAAGCTTCGTAATCGATGTTGATGGACAAGAAGTGATCTTGACTTTGGCCAACAAATCACAACTTGGACAAGACATGCGATATGGAACAAAGCCTTCATGATTCAAACACATCTGTGATGGACAAAGGTCTTGACATTGGCCAACAAACCAGTGCTAATCTTGGATCTTGAGAATGAATCATTCAATGGAAGGAAAAACGCTTAATATTTATTGAGGGTTTTCGCGTAATTGGCAACCAATTAATTATCTTTGATTAGGTCTCATCATAAGACCTTAAACATACATTCTAAAAGTATAATAAGACGCGATAAATAAATTAATAATGATATGTGGATGGATATTTAAAACAACTTGTTCCTAGAACAAATCTCTCAATTTCCTCTCTCCCGCTAGCACAAATCTTACTTCTACCCAATTACATAACACTTCTAAAGAAATATCATTTACATTGAGGGGAATAGGTGAGAAGAGAAATACAAAGAGTCAAGAGGTAATAGGCTGGACACGCAGGTCCAATTTAATAAATTCTAAATTTATTACAACAATTTCGAAAATTGCCCTCACCCATCTAATATCCATCTGATATACCTTATTCATACATCACATCCATATATTCACACAAAGCATGTTGTCAATCAATTTAATCCAATTAATTAATCTGAAATTAATGACCATCCAATGTTCAAACAACGATTTGATTTCTGCGAGTCAAACTCGTTTAAGAATAAGTACTCAAAGTACGAATTCTTGAATTATATCAAACTACAATATTAAATCCAATTTAATTTGTATTCAATACTAATTCTTTATTTAATTCTAAATTAAATAATTAAACTTTATTAATGTGCCTTTACGACTTAGATTCTAAATCTAATCATTACGGGTCTCAAAGCCCAATTAACATCCAATGTCAATTTAATTAAAGTCCAATGGGCTTTCAATTAATTTATAAGGCATGGACTTTGGCAACCAAAGCCCAATAAGGAATCACCCTTTGCCAAAAATCAATTTAGGCCCAATTAAAATTTTAAAGGCCCATTTAATTATATTTGGACTTTATGGATATGGTTTTGGGCCCAATTGGTTCCAACCAATTAACCTAAACCAAACTTGGCCCAACCAAGCCCATTAAGCCCAAATACAACTTTATAAGCCGAATTCCAAATTTAGCCCAACTAATTAAATTCTAAAATTCCAAATTTCACAATTTAATTAACTAAAGTGCATTAGCCATAATTAATTAGTCAAATTAACATTTCCAAAATACCAATTACACTAATTAATCATGTTAATCTTCATCAACACATGTCCAACATTATTGAATCAACAAATCATCTCATTTTCATGCTTACTAGGTCACGGAAATTTAGGGTTTTTCAAATCCGATTTCGATTTTAATCGAATTAAATCATAAATCAATTTACCCCAAGTCTTCCAACTCATCCAATGATCAAAAGAACAAAAATCACCATGACTTTAGGGCACCTAAACTTTCGGCAAAGCCAAAAATTGGGGGAAAATTAATCCAATTCAATTTTCATCAAATTGTTCATGCATAACTCTAAGTTATCATCATTCAAGCATATTCAAACAATCAATTTCATCAAATCATGCTAAAATCAATTTTACCCAAATTTTACCCTAAATCAATTTCATGCTTAATCAATGCTCTTGATACCATTGTTGGGTTTCTAGGTCTAACCAATATCATATTAAGCGATGAAAAGTGCGAATACATCAAAGTAAAGTTGCGGAAATACACACTTTGATCGGCTTTTGCGATGCGAAGAACACAAAAATCCTCCTTGAAGCTCTCGGCCAAGGTCATTCTTTGTGCTCTATGTGTTTCGGTCAACCCCTCCATTTGTGCTCCTTCAAGCTCCAAGCTTTAAGTGTGATTCCATGATCATGAATGGGTTTCCCTATCACCTCTGTAAGACCCATTTGAGTGCTAGCTCTTGTGAAAATTTGCAATAAATCTTAGAGAATGTGAAGCCAAGATTCACGCCACTTTGAGAGAAAACGGAAGGCCTAGTTTCGGCCAAGGAGAGGAATAAGAAAGAGAGAGTTGTGTTGGTTGTTTTTGATTTCAAAAATCAAGTTAAATGATATACCAAAATTAAATAAAATGGTATTAGTCATTCAAACCATCACACTTGAGTGTTTGGTAAGCAACCATCAAATCCTATCAACGTCCATCATCCAAAAGGTGATGTGATAGACAAGTGATGTGACATGATGTGACTAGTGGGCCCCACTTGATTCAAAATACGAGTGGGCCCGCAAACACTCCCGGGCTCGGGTTCGCTAATTTCGAATTAACGAATTTTCCGTTGCGACGTAATTAAATCAAATTTAATTAAATAATTATGCCTAGCATAATTACTATTCACGTCGCTAGCGAATTAATTCTAAATTAATTCGTTTGCCCGAATTAAAATCCAATTTTAATTCCATGTCGAAATCTAATTTCGTATAATATATCGAATATATTATTTTATCGATTAATTCCAAATTAATCGTTCTCGCTCTTTAAATAATATTTATCCCAGATAAAATATCTCTGTAATTAATCCTAGATTAATTTTCTCTCTCTATTAATTAATCCCAGATTAATTATGTGCGAGTCATACGTCATCGATGAATCTTCGGGAAGCGACCCATGAGATCCCCAGATATATTGGCAGTAAATCCGGTCGTCGGACTATCCGAACATATACGTACCTAGTACTACGTTTTTACCGATTTACAAGACATGGTTGGCTTCTAACAAAGCACCGTGCCTACCCAATTCTCCAGAAATATTCTTAAAGGAATATGTAATCTATATCAGGCGTAGTATACGTAGTATTGCGTATTGCGATCCCGTATCGGATGTCACGTGCTAGGCCTGGGGCTGGAATTGTGTCTGCCCCGTACGAAGCACTTATCGGATCTCTGGTAACTAGTCTCTATAATCGGATAAACATGACCTAGTCATATTATCCCGATAGTTGCAGCATATAAGAGCACCAGTTCCGTATCCTACATGACCATCATCTCCATATGACTAGAGTGATACTTCCATCTTGACATCACACCCAATACACTATGATTCTCAATATACCCAGAAGAGGCGTACACAGAACCTGTTAAAGCCCTGGACGACCAAAACCAAAGTATATTGATGGTCGCAAGTATTAGCGGTGCAAGTCTCAGATTAAGACCAAATACACCTACCCTGATTCGGACTTCCATAGACACATAGTCATACTACCAATGGAATTCTGAGGAGTCTATCCAGAGCGAAGTTGTTTCCGTACCATCAGTAAACACAACCTCATATTACACTTGCATGAGTATCCAATACCCAAATATATGAGAACTATGTTGTTATGCTCCCATAACATGCACAAGTCCAATACTAGTCTATTCCGCATTATCGATATCCAATCTCGATAATACTACGACTATGGATGTTTTAATGATTAAACCTTAGTGGATTAATACTGTCTCATATCTTATTAATCCGAAAATAATCATCTGGACTTTTATCATTTATATATCCCGGTAATCCAATTTCAAATTATAAAAGAGCAATTTCCTTTGTCACATAGTTAATTTGTACAACAACACCATGTTCTGTACAAATAGTGATGCTATTGGTCATAATTGTCCAACACACAGGTATTTTGCCATTGGTGCTACCCTAGGCAAATACCTCAAAACTTTTAACTCGAGGTTCCTTTAGTCAATTAGACTTAAGGATCTTCAAAATCAGTGGCTTACTCTTAAACTTTAGAGTTACTCACTTATATAAACCCAAGATATGAAAGGTTTTGGTGTAAAAATTTGTGAAGAATTCTTTGGGTTTATATAGTGCTCCAAAGACAACAAAATTAAATAAGAATCCGATATGGGATAAAAGCTAATTTAATCTTAGCCATTGGATCTTAATTTAGTGGTTTAATGAGATTATAAAACCCTAATAAGAGTTTGTGCCGAATTGGAATTCAAAACAAATAAAAAAAAAATTTACTATTCATGTGAATAGTAAATTTTTTTTATTCCAATTCCCAAAGTGCCCTTATCTTCATTCACCAATCCCTAAGCCACTATGGAACCTCATAAATAATCTGTTCAATATTTAAACACATTGAACCATTTATGAACAATTCCTACAGCAATCATATATGCTGTTATATTTGTACTGTGCACTATTAACCATTGGTTTCGACTTTGTTGTGTGTGACCTTTTGGGTTCCCCTCAAGTTGGACATGAAATGAATCGTGATATTTAATCGAACATAAATTATCCTCCAATCAGATGGTCGTTCGATTTCAATGACCAAGGTTGACATCTATCAACATGCCAAGGCCCCCAAATAAGAAGGAAGATATATATACCTATTCTGTATGCGATTTATATATGATACAGTCCCTCGCCTCACTGTATCCACACCTTTTGACCTAGGGTACGGAAAGTGTCTACCCATATGGTCAAAAGTATGATGTTGATAGTGTCATGAATCTTGCTAACCCAAGAATCTCACATGATTCTTCCGCTGTGGCCACAGTCTCAAGCACTGATCACACATATCAACCCGCGAACTGGAATTCTACTCTTATAAGAAAATATTATCCTAGAGAGTGGCGATTCTCTGTTGTATCTTTACAAACTTCATGTGTTTCAACAAATGACCCAATCATACCCTTATGACAGGATCTTTTGAACCGGGGAAGGAGAATGTCAAAGTTATTTGATCCACACATAAGATTGTAAAGACCTCAAGTCTAAGAACTAGTCATATAATCAATACATGAAAGTTCTCACAGACACATGGGATAAACACTCCATATGAAAACTTTCATTGGTCAGTTCGATGGACACGAGCAACTCATGCATCCATTTGATACACCAAGCGGACGGATCTCCGCTAGTAGCCTATGAGATCGGCTACCCCACTTAAGGGCAGATCATATCATCATGCTAGTCTCTCGCTTTGTGAACGCCCAGATTATTCACAAAACTATGACTATGAACATTTAAGAGTAATGATTCTCATAAGGCGTGGAAGCCATTGTCTTATTACTCCAAGGGCTTTATTACAGTGTTGATGATTCATATAAGTTATATAAGACACGTATAATAAAGATTGTCATTTTATTAATTAATGAAAATATTACAAATTCATGTATATATAGCTTATCCACAAGTTGGGTATAGGGCATATCCCTAACAGTCGCGACGCGCAAGCATTCTGTGTCGCGACGCATAACGTGCGCCGCTCTATGCTAACATGCGCCATGGACACGTGTCAGAATCTAAGAAGTTTGAATTTGCTAACGTGCGCCGTACCACGTGTCAACATCACAGCCCATATGCTAACGTGCGCCGTGCCACGTGTCATCATCCTATAGTGCCGACAATCGCCATTGCCACATGTCGCCACATGTCACCCCACGTGTCAGCCACATCATCGCCATGTCAGCAGAAGACTGAGTCAACTTTGCCACCTCACCGTCACATCATCACCAGCCAATCATAGCATGCCACGTGTAACAATCCTACGGTGCCGACAATCACTATCGCCACGTGTCGCCACATCAGCTCAATTATTGAATTAATCATCCAAAATGCCATGTCATCAGATAATAATCTCAGCGGAACCAATCAGAGCGTGACATGTGTCGTGTCGCGACGCGGAGAGCCTATCGATGCCTATAAATTCAGCTCGAGATTTCAGTTTTAGATGTACCTTCCTCTCTGAATTCTCTGATGTAAATAGGGAGTTTTATATCTAGTTTATTTTAATTTCTGTTTTGTAATTAATTATAATTACTTTCTGTAATAATAATTTACTTTCTTTACTTTTTCAGTTTTTACTATTCAACATGAGGAGGTAACTTCCCCCTGCTAGGGTGAAAGGTAAAACTTTTATTACTATTATTTAGATTAATCTCCCTTAATTAAAATATATTCACTATTTAAAATTTGACTTAACAAGGATAACGCTATATTGGTCGGTTGGTAATCAATTATAAACTGGTTTTAACCTGACTAAGCATGGATACCGCCTGGTTGGTCGGTTAGTAACTACTGCCTATATGGCTGGTTTATGAACAAATTATGATACCGCCTTTATGGTCGGTTGGACTTAATCTGACTTAATCAGGATACCGCCTATATGACTGGTTGGTAATATAACACAAGTTAATATATTATATTAATGGTGATATGTAAAATAGTAGTGATAAAAGTGGATCCTTTTACTCTAGCATTTTCTTTATTTGTATTTTCTTTTATTTATTTACTTTCCAGCATTTTACTTTATGTCTTTTATTTTTAAGTTTTTACTAGCCTTAGATATTGTCGTAGGTAAGCCCGTTATCTGGGGTTGTGATGAAATCCAATATCACCGGCTTATAAGGGGTTATTTTATAGTTTGGGTAATTTAAAGGTTTACTTTTTAAGTCTTAAGCTTAATTCGTCTTGTTAACTGGCCATTAATAAGATTGATCTGGTAAATCTAAAATAAACTTGAGAATGGAATTTTAGGTTTCAGCTTTAGACTTAGTAGCCCACGATCTTCCTTGAGGATATATAACCCTTTAAGAGATTTCCTTACAGGATAGACATATACCTGTCGAGCGGGGGTAGCCATAATTGGAACTTAATCTTAATGAATCCAGGTAATTTTGTCGACATAGACATATGGTTCAATTGGGTTATACTGGGTATTTGCATCTGACCATCGACAGAGGCTTTTCCATAATGAATCCAGGTAATTTGGTCGACATAGACATATGGTTCAATTGGGTTATACTGGGTATTTGCATCTGACCATCGACAGAGGCTTTTCCATAATTTCGTGTTCCAGGTTAGTAAACCGATATATTACACAAATATGAAATAACCACTTCATCTTTTAAAAGATATTAGAAAGATTCACAACCCTGGATAATTTTTTAATATTGAATTTTATTTAATTTAATTGTGAGTAATTTAATTTACTTGTTTTTAAGTTTAAAATCATCACCATTTCAAATCAATCAATCAACCTGTTAGATACTAGTAATCATTTGACCTCATAAAATTAATAGATTAGGTATTAAGTCATTGTGGGATCGATACTTTTTATACTACTTGAACGATACGTGCGCTTGCGTTATACGCGTGTGATTACGCACCGGTCAAGTTTTTGGTGCCGTTGCCGGGGACTTATTTATCTTTCACTATTATTTTTGAGGTTAGATACATTTACTTGTATTTAATTTCTTTTTACTTATTGTTTTTATTTTCTTGTGTTTCAGGTTCTCAGACACTACATGAGATGAACCAGCAGCTTTGAAATTCGACCGCTTGACCCAGAGATTGAAAGAACCATCAGACAGTTGATAAGGGAAAGGCGTGAAGGCCAAGAAGCTTTAGTCATCATGGAACCTGAACTTCTGGAAGTTGCACCACCAATACCCATTCGAGACAGAACCCTTTCGGTGGTGGAAGACTTCATTTCCTGTATTGTACTTCCTCCCTTACTAGCAAATGTCCGTGACATCAAAACATGCATTCAGATGATTCAGCAGTCAGTTCAGTTTGGGGGGGGGGAATGCAACTGAAGATCCTAATGCCCACATCAGCAACTTCCTGGAAGTTTGCGGCACTTTCAATTACAACCGAGGAGCTGAAGAAGCAATGAGACTGCAGGTTTTTCCATATTCCTTTAAAGAGAGAGCAAAAGCTTGGCTACATTCACTACCTGCTAGTTCCATCACAACTTGGAACACTCTAGCCACCAAATTCCTTGCAAAGTATTTTCCACCAGCCATCACAACAAAACTGAGGAATTACATCACATCATTTGTACAATATGACTCGAAAACTCTCTACGAAGCTTGGGAAATGTACAAAGATTTGCTCCGGAAATGTCCTCACCATGAGATTCCAAAATGGCTTCACGTCCAAACCTTCTATAATGGACTTTCTGGACTGATGAGAACCACAATTGATGCTACTGCTGGAGGAGCTTTGATGGAAAAAGGAAAAGATCAAGCCTGGGACTTAATCGAAGAAATGGCTAACAACAATTCCTTGTGGGCAACGAAAATGAGCATGATTCAAAGAATTGCTGGAATTTATGAAGTTGGAGCCAATACAGCAGTCAACGCCAAGCTGGATCAGATATGCAAATTCATGGAGACTCTTACCACTAGATCTACAAGTTCACCATATGGAGGAGCACCAAAACCAAACCAACTTGAAGAAACAGTGAATTTTGTCAACAATTTCAATAGACATGGGAACAATCCATATTCCAACACCTACAACCCATGGTGGAGGAATCATCCCATTTTTTCATGGAGCAACAAATCAGGGAAAAAGAACTATCCACCACCAGGATTCCAACAGCAAAACCAGGAGTTTGAAAAAGAACCAGAAATGAAATAATAGATTGCAGAGATGTTCAAAAAGCAACAAGTAGCATATGATGCTATGTTTCAGAGCCAATCTGCTTCTATTAAAGTAATGGAGAATCAAATTGGACAACTGGCCAATGCTCAGAGTTACAGACCGCCAGGGAATCTTCCCAGCAACACAGAACCAAATCCAAGGAACATGGGAATGAGCAATGTTAAGCCATTACCTTGAAAAGTGGTACTGAAATCAACAAAGATGTTGGAATCAAGGCAACCAAAGAAGAAGTTCCAAAAGATGCAGTTCCACATATGGAGGAAAAAAAGTAAAGGAAAAATATCAAGAAAAATTCACTCCACCTCCACTGTTTCCACAGCGTCTCCAGAAGAATAAACTAGACAAGCAATTTTCTCGATTCTTGGAGATCTTCAAAAAGTTGCATATCAACATTCCATTTGCAGAAGCGTTGGAACAAATGCCCAGTTATGTCAAATTCATGAAAGACATTCTTTCACGAAAATGGAGATTGGGAGATTACGAGACAGTAGCATTATCAGAAGAATACAGCGCTATCATCCAGAGGAAGCTTCCGCCAAAGTTGAAAGATCCTGGAAGTTTTACTGTTCCTTGCACCATAGGAGAACATTACTTCGGTAAGGCTTTGTGTGATTTAGGTGCAAGTGTTAACTTGATGCCCTTTTCTATTTACAGGAAACTGCAGATTGGAGAAACAATGCCCACCTCAGTCTCTCTACAACTTGCTGATAGAACGCTCGTATTTCCGAGAGGTGTAGTTGAAGATGTGCTGGTCAAAGTTGACAAATTCATTTTCCCAGCAGAATTTATTGTCTAAGATATGGAGGAAGACGTGTCGATTATCCTTGGGAGATCATTCTTGGCTACAGGTCGAACCATTATTGATGTACAAAAAGGAGAACTAACCATGAGGGTACATGACCAAGAAGTAACATTCAACGTTTTCAAAGCCATGAATTTCCCGAATGACGAGAAAGAGGAATATTTCAGACTTGACGTGATAAATAGTACCATCCAAACTTGCGATGCAATGCAAAGTTCTACTGACAAACTTAAAGCATGTCAATTGCCTGTGGAGCCGAAAGATAAAGCATACTGCGCACTGAAGAAGCCAATTCATGCATTACAAGCAACTGAAGAGAAACAGTTCCACCAGCTCAACAAATTGGAGGAATTTCACATACAGCCTTTTGAGAATGCTATATTGTACAAAGAAAAGGCCAAGAAGAGACACGATAAGAAGTTAGTGCGCATAAAATTGAAACCAGGGCAGAAGGTACTGTTAAACAAATCAAGGGTGAAACTCTTCTCATGGAAGCCAAAATCACGGTGGCCAGGTCCATTCCTAATCACCAAGGTTTTACTAAATAGATCCGTTGAGTTACATGATCCCGATTCCAACAAAATATTCAAGGTTAAAAACAAGCGTGTCAAGCACTACTGGGGAGAATCATTTGAGTGACAAAAAGAAAGTGTCACACTTTCACATATTGCCTAACATTCGAGAAGTCACGTCTAGATGACGACGTTAAACTTAGCGCTCGTAGGGAGGCAACCCATGCAATTTGTGTATATATTATGATTTAGTGTGCTTTCATTTGGTGTGTTTAGTTTTTGCAGGTTAAGTCATTTCAGGACGGAAGAAGTTCTTGCAAATCTTCACAAGCAATTTCCTTCTCTTCCTCAAAAATCTCTGATGAAAGTTTATAAAGCTCCATTGGAACGGATGAGACTACTGATGATCAAAGGTATTCCAACTGACATTCGTTGGATTATTGAAGCACAGGTCCGATTGGCAGGTGAGTCCTGTGATCCTTTTTCACATCTGCCTGGTTTAGGAAGAAGCACCTATGCTAAAAAGAGAAGAGCCAAAAGAATTGGTGTATGCTACAAATGTGCTCACATGTTTTGTAATACTCGTTGTCGTTCTTTAAGAATGATGTCTGATAACCGTGAAGATAAGATTAATTTCATTATGGATGGCTTGAGTAAGGAGTCTTTGGATGACATATCAAAAACTCTTGAGACGCATCCCAGTGGATATGTGCATCACAAAATTCGCGTGTTATATACACAACTCCAAAGAGAAAGACAACAGTTAAGTCTCGGGAATCTGACTCAAAAAGACCATGTTTGCCAATTTATAAGAAAATTGTATGGGAAGCTTGTCCCTGACGCATAGACATCAATCGAGCCGCTACGTTTCTTGTACATATTATATCTCTATGTCTTTTCCTAATAATTGTGATGTGTTTTGTTGTTTTCTTTTATTTTCTCTGACAGGATCCATACCTTTTTTACTATCACAATTTATTTTACTGTTAACTAATAATTGTCATTTGGTAGGTATTAGTGCTATTATTTTCGCTCACCCTTTTTCAGGTGTTATAAATTCAACTCATCATTGCACTTTTGAAGGCATCCAGAGCTGAAAGAGAAACATACATAAAATGGAAGCCACTTCAAGAAGACGAGTTGAAAACATCTGTGTGTTTTGCGGTACTAGTGTTGGTACTAAGCCACAATACGTAGCAGCAGCACAGGAATTGAGACGAGTCATAGCTGAGAAGAATATGCACCTAGTATATGGCAGAGGTAATCTTGGACTAATGGGGATCGTTTCAAAGGCCGTCCAGGATGAAGGCAGTCAAGTTCTAGGAATCATCCCAAAACCCTTGGCAGAGGCAGATCTTATAGGATCATCAAACGGAGAAGAACTGATCGTGCTAGGTATGTCTGAACGACTGATGGAAATGATTAACCGTGCTGATGCTTTTATTGTTTTGCCAGGTGGTTTGGGTACGTTGGAGGAGATTTTTACAGTGCTATCTTGGGCGAACGTGAACATACACCAGAAACCAATTGGATTGTTCAACGCAGAAGGATTTTATGATTTTCTTTGTGTATTTCTTGATGATGCTCGGAGAAATGGGTTCGTATCAAAACCTTTTAAAAACTCCTATTCACTGCCAGAACTGCCCAGGATTTAATTGACCAAATCTTAGCCTATGAACCATAAATTGACCCTATCTTTTTCAAGATAAAATGGTCTGATGATGATCGTGGTAAGAAGCGTCGGATAAATCTGGATCTTAAATTTTAAATGTAGAATTTCAGCTAACTAGGTACTATCTTCTATAATATTCTTCTATTGTTTAAGACATTAAGGACAATGTCTCATTTAGGTTTGGGGTTGTGGAATAGTTGATTAGTATCTTGTTTTTATTTTTAGTCCAAAATTTTTCGAAAAATACAAAAAAATTGAAAATTTTTACAAAAGAATCAAAAAAAAATATTTTGTGTTTTTGTGTTTTTAATTTGATTAATCGGGTGAAATTGGTAAGATATAGCTGTGTAAGGAGTTTCCACTCCTGAGACGTATCTCAAACCTATTTCGGAACAAGTTAAATTTTTTTTTTAAATTATTTAATTTGTGAATTCTCCATAATACTGACTAAAATGGATCTTCATATGCTCAGTAGACAGATATTATCAACGTGCATGGTAACATACGGACATGAGCTATAATTGAAAAGTTTGAAATATTCAGTGCTCTAGTTTAATTGGAGGAAGCATCTTTGAGAAGTGATGGAGTAAAAAAAACACATCTGAGATCCGAATTATTAATTCTGAAAGGGTGTTTTAACACCTAGTGCCCTAAAGCCAACTGTTTGGGAGTCACTGACCCAAAGCTCGCTACATGGATCAAGGATGTTGAAAAAATATATATATCTAAAGTCTGAGTAATTAAGCCCTAAAACCAACTGGTTTGGGAGTCACTGACCTAAAACTCACTAAATTAAGGTGTGAATTCTGATAAAAATTTAGGACAAAAATATTATTTTCTTATCAACTGCACTTGTGACTGTTGTGGGCAAAAATGAGTAGATTAATATTTTGTTGGTTGTGCATATGGAGAATGGTAAATATAATCAGAGAATTTACTTATTCGGTAATTTAGAAAGAAAGAAAACAACTAGTGACTTGGAGTAGAAGTTTCACCTGATTAGTCACTAACTTCTTTATTCTCTTTTCTCTTTTCTTTTGCTTTTGTGTGCATTAGTTTTACTATCTTTTTACTTTTGTAAAATGTATGTGGGTATCATTGCTGTAAACCCTAACGAGACTAAAACTCGTACACTATGGACACCTATGGGTTTAAAGGATTGTTGCATACGCTAAATACAACTGTGATCCCTACGAAAATGGCTTAGCTTAATTTTATTTTTATGTTATTTTATTTTGTTGTTTTGCTCGAGGACTAGCAAAATGTTAGGTTTGGGGGATTGATAAGTGGTAAATGTATAACTATTTCCTACTCATTTGACTAAATATTTTATATAGTTTCTTGAGTTTTGTGAATATTTTGATGAGTTTTGTGTTATTTTGTAGATAAATAAAGTTTCAGGACATTCTGGATGTGATTTGGGGACAAAAACAGTGAAAAACAGACAAAAGGGCAAAATTGTCTTTTGGCGTGTCGCGACGCGCAAGCCTTCTGTGTCGTGACGTCTAACGTGTGCCACTCCATGCTAACATGCGTCGGGGACACATGTCAGAATATGAGAAGTTTGACTTTGCTAACGTGCTCTGTGCCACATGTCAACATCACAACCCATCTGCTAACGTGCGTCGTGCCACGTGTCATCATCATATGGTGCCAACAATCGCCATCTTCACGTGTTGCCACGTGTCAGCCCACGTGTCAGCCATATCATCGCCATGTAAGCAGAAGACCGAGTCAACTTTTCCATGTCACCGCCACGTCATCATCAGCCAATCATAGCGCGCCATGTGTCACAATCCTATGGTGCCGACAATCGCTATTACCATGTGTCACCACATCATTGCCACGTCACTGCCACATCAGCTCAATTATTGAATTAATCATCCAAAATGCCACATCATCGGATAAGAATCTCGGTGGAACCAATCAAAGCGTGACACGAGTCGCGTTGCGAAGCGTGATCCTTGCACATCGCGACGCGGAGAGCATATCGATGCCTATAAATTCAGCTCGAGATTTCAGTTTCAGATGTACCTTCCTCTCTGAATTCTCTGTTGTAAATATGGAGATTTATATCTAGTTTATTTTAATTTCAGTTTTGTAATTAATTTTAATTGCTTTATGTAATAATAATTTACTAATTTACTTTTCAGTTTTACTATTCAACATGAGGAGGTAACTTCCCCCTGCTAGGGTGAAAGGTCAAACTTTTATTACTTCTATTTAGATTAATCTCCCTTAATTATAATATATTTACTATTTAAAATTTGACTTAACAAGGATACCACTACATTGGTTAGTTGGTAATCAATTATAAACTGGTTTTAACCTGACTAAGCAAGGATACCGCCTAATTGGTCGGTTGGTAATTACCGCCTATATGGCTGGTTTATGAACAAATTATGATACCACCTTTATGGTCGGTTGGATTTAATATGACTTAATCAGGATACCGCCTATATGGTTGGTGGGTAATATAACACAAGTTAATATATTATATTAAGGGAGATATCTAAAATAGTAATGATAAAAGTGAATCATTTTACTCTAGCATTTTCTTTATTTGTATTTTCTTTTATTTATTTACTTTCCAGCATTTTACTTTATGTCTTTTATTTTTAAGTTTTTACTAGCCTTAGATATGTGTCGTAGCTAAGCCCGTTATCTGGGGTTATGATGAAATCTAATATCACCGGCTTATAAAGGGTTATTTTATAGTTTGGGTAATTTAAAGGTTTACTTATTAAGTCTTAAGCTTAATGCATCTTGTTAACTGGCCATTAATAAGACTGATCTGGTAAATCTAAAATAAACTTGACAACGGAATTTTAGGTTTCAGCCTTAGACTTAGTAGCCCACAATCTTCCTAGAGGATAGATAACCCTTTAATAGATGTCCTTACAGGATAGACATATAACTGTCGGGCGGGGGTAGCCACAATTGGAACTTAATCTTAATGAATCCAGGTAATTTGGTTGACATAGACATATGGTTCAATTGGGTTATACTGGGTATTTCCATCTAACCATCGACATAGGCTTTTGCATAATTTCGTGTTCCAGGTTAGTAAACCGATATATTACACAAACATGAAATAATCACTTCATCTTTTAAAATATATTGGAAAGATTCACAACCCTGGATATTTTTTTTAATATTGAATTTTATTTAATTTAATTTTGAGTAATTTAATTTACTTGTTTTTAAGTTTAAAATCATCACATTTCAAATCAATCAATCAACCTGTTAGATACTAGTAATCATTTGACCTCATAAAATTAATAGATTAGGTATTAAGTTCTCGTGGGATCTATACTTTTTATACTACTTGAATGATACGTGCACTTGCGTTATACGCGTGTGATTACGCACCGGTCAGATATGCGATTTCATGTTTCATGTGATTGAAATGGATTCAATGTTAAATAACGTACTCATTGATATTTGAATCTTCGCTTGGTGGATATTTGCATATTAGACTGGTATATATATATATATATATATATATATATAAGGATTTGACATGTCCAAAAATAGAGGATATTAGAGGATTTAACAATTGAAAACAAAAACTGAAATACTTTATGAAATCCATTGTTCTAAAACTAAAACCTTTCAAGAAAGCTATCTTTTCTGAAAACTCTTTCTTTACTGAAAACATATCTCTTACTGAAAAAAATTTATGAAAACCTTCCTTTCTGTAAAACTCTGATACATTCTGTAAAATTGAGTTCTCTTGAAAACTCTTTCATAAAACTTATCATTTCTGAAAATCATACCTTTTTAAAAAATTCTTGTTTCTGAAAATCTGTCTCTGTAAATCTATCTCTGTAATTCTGTCTCTGTAAATTTGGACGTATGAGGGCGTTACGTCTCACCGTCCCCCATACATCTAAACCGGTGGTCTTGGGGTGTTACGTCTTGTCGTCCCCCAAACAACTGAAATGGAGCTGGGGGTGCGGATCTATGCTACCCTCATGCCTATGAATATCGGGTCTAGGGCCGTTACGTCTCGCCATCCACCTACCCCTATATCTAGGATCTATGGGCATATGTCATCCTTAGTCTTGAACTACGTGTGCACACGTTCTCTGAGTCCGTCAATTCCATATATATGTCAAGTTACAACTGAGGTAGGTTTTTCCCCCATGCCTCCAAAAATAATAAAACCATGCTTTTTAAATCACAACTTTCTAAATCATTTCTCAACACATTCTTATTTATAAAACAACTGGAAATAAATTTGGCTAACGACCTACGTGTTGAAAAGTAAGTCTTGTATCAAAATAATTAAGTAAAATCAACTTGAAAAAGAAAGGTCCACACATAGATTTGGAATCAGGCTGGCATTACTTATTTTACCGAATGAAGTTGCGGTTCCTGCAATGATCTATAATTGATAAACTTAATTAGTATACAAGTCATGAATTATGCTTGTAACATGACATAATGCTTGTATATGCGCTGACATGGAACCCCTAGGGTGGTCTCTAACATCCTAAGTTAAAACTGAAATCATATGTAGCTGTTCTTGTTATGCGTCACGACGTCGGGTCGGGAGTGTTGCGATGTCCATACAAGAAGACTCAAGCAGAGAGCTTCTTCTTGCTATGCGTCGTAACGCTGGGTGTGAGGCATCGCGACACATATATAATCAATCCCGAGGCTTCCACACGACCGACCTGAGTCTCCACAAGACTGACCCGAGTCTCCACACGACCGACCTGAGTCTCCACATGACCGACCAGAGTCTTCCACACAACCGACCTTAGGTAAAGGCTATCTTCATGTTCAGTGTGACTCCTATATGCACTGACCCAAGTCCTCCACATGACTGACCCGAGCCATTCACATGATATACCCGAGTCCTCCACACGATTGACCAGCGACAGATGGCATTCACATATTTGGCATCGCGATGCTAGCCCGTGCGTATCTCGACGCTAGCCTGATTTCAGGGCCAAATAGCAGTTCTCCATCGTTACTGGCCAGACATTCCAACCATCACACTAATACCTTCACTTAAGTACTTCCCTAAACTTTAACATTGACCAAAACTCATCTAATATCTACAACCCAAACACAAACCATTATCTAATACCATTAAATCACCAACTCTAATCCCCCTCATCACATTCACACATATAAAAGCTTCATTTCATGTTAATACCATCAAGACACTACTCAAAATGCATGCTAATAACTCTACCAATGCCAACAATGCTAGCATAATATTATTTTATCAAAACTCCACAATTTATGTTTTGGGTCAAGATTTTCTTACCTCAAATCACTTGATTTCCTTCACCATTTAAGTTTTCTAAACTTGGTATTCCTCTTTCTAGCTTGTTGTGGTTTGATTTGCATTATTTCCCCTTTAGTTTTGGTAAGAAAATGGCTTCCTCTCTTTCTTTCCCTTCTTTCTTCCTTCTTCTATGTTTTCACGGTTTCTCTCATTCTCAAATGCCAGAGATGATTGAATAGTGTCCCTTTTTTATACTAGGGGCTCTTTATAAAATGACCAAAATAAAAAAAAATCAGAAACTTTGAGAACTCTCTAGATTGATCCTCGGGTACTATTCATCAAAAATTTTGAGCTGTGTTTTTGACCTATTTGTGGTTCGAATCTGGAAAAATATCCAATGCTAAAGTTATAGGTCTCAGTTTTATATTTTCGACGATATAAAATTCATAAAAATTAGAGATCATATAAAAAGTTACGGCCCAAATACCATGGGATATCTGGATTAGAACAAAGAGTAACTTATGTACCGGAATTGCAAGAAATTTATCGAATGTCATAAAAATCATTTCATGAGCACGTACAAGCTTGAACATGATTTATGTCATATATTATTCCATCCATAACTTATTAGTTGTCGGGATTACCGAGGTGTTATAGATTCTCCCCCTTTTAAATAGGATTCGTCCTCGAATCCCTTCTGATTTTGGACTTCTTAGGTCCGTCTCGGTTTGAAGACATCTGGTCTCTGCTGCTGTTATCCTCCTTACTTATTCCCACTCTTCTGCTTGAGAATTCAGTACTATGACTTCTGGAAATCTCTTATTCTGACACACTTTATTTGATTCTTATAGCTGAATACTTAGCCTTTGGAGTTCTTTCAACAACCCTTTTCTAGTTTGGATGCTAAGTATGTACAATATATATATATTATATATATTGTTTGTACTGAGGTGTATTCCTTCACAGAACTTATCATCCATAAAATTTATCTATCTCTTATTCTACACTTCAAGACGTCCCGACAGTGTGTACTAGAAGTGCCAAATCTCTTATGGTCTGAACTTAAGTTTTTCTCGAACTGGTGCCCAAATGAATCACCCCTTTCTGTTTGATACTCTATGATTGTATCTTACTACATCTTCTTCTTTTCTTTAAAGATTTAATACTTCTTCAGATTTCCTAGATGGTCATTCACCTCATTATTGCTTCCACTCAAGCACACTTAACTTGTAAGGTCCTACTGTATTCGATGCATAAGTGCTAATGTGGTCGTACCCACAACTACTCAAGTTGAATCATTAGTCCTCATTAATAGTACTTAATCTATACGTAAATTATACCAATATACTCACTTAAGAAGCACATCCGTGCCTAAGTCGTACTAATGTCATGTGATCTTACTGAATACACATATGAATTCTTCGCAGATAGTGCTCCCATGTCTCTAAGGGCATTTGTGTCTTTAATAGCTAGATTCCTTTATATTATGTCTAACTCTGGGGTAAATGTATACAAAAGTAATCTCTGTCGTTATTATAATGATCGTACTTGATACTTCATTAACTCCACCTACTCGATCTGACTTTAACATTCATTCTCATAGTTTATCTATTTAACTCTCTCTTTTTCTTTGTTAAGTTGCAACTACTTATCAGTTCTGACCTTCAAGTTCTTTTATCTCTATCTACCTATGGGTTTTAGGACCTCGTAGTTCATGATCAAGCCTTTTTTTATTTGCTCCAAGTTTAATCACGGTTTTCTGCTACCTCTTAAATCAAAGATATTAATCCTTACTATAATGTCGACACTAGCGATTCAGTTCTGGTTATTGTTCATACTCATTGCGTACCTTCAAGTTCGTTGTTAGTATAAATCTGGTTAATTGTCTTTCACACTGACATGTTTTCCTTGTCTGGTTATCCCACTTTCATGTATTCCTACAGTCTTATTCCATCAAGTGTTTTCATGGTCTCAATAATATCCGTATACTTAGTTTTCTTTGGCCGTCTTATGTTTTACCCCAATAAATTCGTTTCAAGTCATCCTAAGCATTATTTGTAGTGGTGCATTGTGAAGAGAACATACAGTTATACTAGTTATCTTCTTTCTGTTTCCTATCTAATGGAATTCCACTCTCATTTCGTCATTGATATAGGCATTCCCAGTCATTATGTAGTTCAACTGAACTTAACCATTGAAAGTCTATCTTAGCATTTATGATCTTCTGTTATTGTTTATCTAGTATCTTTTTCTATTATCATCTTACCTCGACAGTTTCATCCCAAAACTTTTACTTAATGTTCCTCTCGTCTTCTCCCCTACTATATTCTATACTTGGAGCTTTTGTGATCTATGTCTCTGTCTTCCTATCCGAGGGGTATTCTCTTTTAAGGGTTTTTTGTCATACTTCGTGGAATACTGCAATACGCCACGAATTTACTTGTTTCTAGGAATATCATTGGAACGAATATTGTGGTTCTTAATTATTGCCGTTGTTTAACGAGTGTTGGGAGGGTGGGGCTGATCCTGAAGTCCTTTTGGGTCGTGGTGGTCTCACTAGCTATATGTGTTGTAAGTGCACTTGCTACTCACTTATAATCTTAGGATTCCCTTATTCACATATCTGGTATTGGGCTCCTACACTAAGGTTATATGGCTGGAAAATTTTAAATTACCTCCTCCAACTTAACTCCTGATCATTTCTGATTATTAGTGTCACTATCCTTTATTGAAAATCTCTTTAAGGGTTATGTTCTCTTAAAATTCTTCATACCCTCTTATCATTCATCATTTTGAAGTTTGTTCTGTTTCTTATATTTCGTCCTTATCTCAGTTCCTTGAACCTTTTATGTAAATAGTTCCCTAGGACCTCTATTATCTCCGACAAGTTAGGGTATCACTACTAGTACTTTTGGAAATATTGATTTATTTAATTAATTGTTGTATTACACTTAATTAACTAAGTTATAAAATTTGGAATTTTATAAAATTTGGTTAATGGGCTTAATTTTGAAATTGGGCTTGAAATTATTATATTTGGGCATAATGGGCTTGGTTGGGCCAAGTTGGTTTAGGCCAATTGGATTGGATCCAAATTGGGCCTAAATCATTCCATTAAGTCCAAATGTAATAAATGGGCTTTAAAGTTTAATTGGGCCTTATGGGCTTGATATTGATTTAATGGCAAATGAGGGTGATTCCATACATGGTCTTGGTAATTGGGTTTGACCCGTATTGACCATAGCCCATGCCTTATGAAATCAATTGAAAGCCCATCAGACTTTAATTAAACAAACATTGGATGTTAGTTGGGCTTTGAGACCCGATAAGATTAGATTTGGAATCTAAGTCGCTAAAGCGCATTAAAAAGTGTAAATATTTAATTTGGAATTAAATAATAGAATTAGTATTGAATACGACTTAAATTAGATTTAACGAGTAGTTCGATATAATTCAAAGAATTCGTACTTTGAGTACTTATTCGCAACGAGTTAGACTCGCGCAAAATCAAATCGTTGTTTGAACATTGGATGGTCACATAATTAAAGACTAATTAATTGGATTAGATTGGTTGTAATGCATGCTATGAATGAATATATGGATGTGTTGAATGAATAGCGTATATCGGATGGATATTAGAAGGGAAAGGGTAATTTTGGAAATTATTGTAAATTTGGAATTTATAAATTGGACCTGTGTGTCCAGCCTTATCTCTTATTATCTCTTTGTATTCTATTCTCACCTAATTCCCCTCAATGTTAATGAGGTTTCTATTATTGTATTATGTAATTGGGTAGAAGTAGAATAGTGCTAGCGTGGAGAGGAAATTGAGCGATTTGTTCTAGGAACAATTTGTTTAAATATCCATCCGCATATCGTTATTAATTTACTTTTCGCGTCTTATGATGATTTAGAAGCATGCTTAAGGGTGTATGATGAGACCTTAACAAAGATAATAAATTGGTTGCCAATTTATGCAAAACCCCCTCAAATCATATTAAGCGTTTTTCCTTCCGTTGAGTGATTCTTACTCAAGATCCAAAGTTGGCATTGGTTTGTTGGCCAAAGTCAAGACCTTTGTCAATTGCGGATGTGTTTGAATCATGAGAGTTTTGTTCCATATCGGTGTCCTGTCCAAGTCGTGATTTGTTGGCCAAAGTCAATATCACTTCTTGTCCATGGACATTGATTACGAAACTTTGCACGTCAATGGGTCCCGCTTAACTGGAATCATTAAGCTTGTTGTGCAAAGCCAAGGCTTAGTTGATTTAGAGGAAAAAGGTTAGGAAAATATATTGGATATATTGGCATATATATTACATATATGTTTCGGACTTGGATGTACACCTACTGGATCTAGGAATTGGATGAGATCCAATTGATCTTCGAGATCTACCTAGTTAAGTTTCATACAGTTTGTTGGCCAAAGTCAATGTTGTGTATTATTTAACGGGATCCTAGCCCACTAGGAAACTGGGTTTCCCGAGTACTCGATAGAGGGTTAGAGGCTCGCCGAAAAATAGTGGGAGGCTAGTATTGAATTTGCAATTTCATTCAGATACTTAGCTTTACGCGCTTTCATAATTATTTCGTCAAAATTATTTTATTAGTTGGACTAATATAATGTTATTTTTCTTGTAACAGTTAGACTGTACCCATATATCATTGATTAGATAGTTAGACTATCGTAATCAAGATCACAGGAAAGGGAAATGTCTGAGACATTATCATGGGTGAAAATGTCTTCAAGGGCACGAACTTTGCCGATTGGGAAATGAATCTGAGGATTGTCCTTGGAGCCGAGAGGCTGCTATATACCATACAGAGACCTCTTGGGCCTAAGCCCAACCTTGATGAGCTACTTGGGCTGGAGCTTTGGAAGACTCACAGCGATGATTGTGAAACTGCTCAGTCAATTATGCTTGCTGCCATGACTCAGCATTTCCGTCGATAGAACAGGGACTTGGATCCCTATAACATGTTGGCGAGGTTGCACAATCTTCACCGTTCTAACCGAAGGTCGCAGAGATATGATTTAGTGAAAAAGCTCTTCCGTTCATGTATGTCAGAAGGCATGTCTGTTGCGTCCCATATGGCACAGATGATTGCTGACATAGATGAGCTAGCTAAGATGGGGATAGTCTTAGAGGCTGAGATTAACATAGACATGGTCTTGCAATCTCTCCCCGATACTTGGAAACAGTTCATCATAAGCTATAACCTGATGAACACTGATGATACTTTTGGAGAGTTGTTACCAATTCTCAAGGAAGCTGAAAAAGAGATGCTTAAGGCTAACAAGCGAGAGGCGCACTTTGCTTCGACATCTCAGAAACCGAGGGCTGGGCCCAAGGCGACTGGAGGTGTAAAGAAAAAGAAGCATAAAAGAAAAGGCAAGGCCAAATCGTCAAAGGCTTCTGGGAAGCCTAAGGACAAATCTCAGGATGTTTGCCTCCAGTGCGGCAAGCAGGGTCACTGGAAGCGTGACTGCCGTGAGTACAAGGCGCTCCAGAAGGAGATAAAGGCAGGCAAGGCACCGGCCTCAGGTATGTTTGTTATTGAAATAAACATGACTACTTCTAGTTTTAAAAATTGGATTTTTGATTCTGGTTGTGGTACTCATATATGTACTGATGTGAAAGATCTAATGATTAGCAGGAAACTGGCCTCAGGGGAGATTGATCTACGTGTCGAAAATGGGGCACCAGTCGCCGTTTTGGCCGTTGGCACTTTTGTTTTGGAACTGCCCTCGGGGCATGTACTTGAACTTAATGACTGTTATTATGTACCTAGTTTGACTAGGAATATTATTTCTGTATCTATGTTAACCCAATGTGGGTATAATTTTGTATTTTGAAACACTGGGTGTTACTTATATAAAAATGATGTAGAAATTTGCACTGCTGTTGCAAATAATGGTCTTTATATTTTGAATATAAATCTATCTCCAACATATAATATAACAAACAAAAGGCTCAAAATGAGTAACAAAGATGAAACTTATATGTGGCATTGTTGTCTATGACACATAAATAAGACTCACATATCCAAACTTTCGAAGAGTGGGTACTTGGACGGATTTGATCCAAATTCATATGACGTCTGCGAATCTTGCTTATTAGGCAAAATGCCTAAATCACCTTTTAGTGGTAAAGGTGAACGCGCCACTGAACTGTTAGCCCTCGTTCATAGTGACGTATGTGGGCCCATGTCTAGCTAGGCTAGAGGTGGATACAAATAGTTCATAACCTTTACGGATGATGCATCACGTTATGGTTATGTGTATCTGATGAGACACAAGTCGGAAAATTTTGAGAAATTCAAAGAGTTTCGATACGAAGTTAAAAAACAGACCGGCAAGAGTATAAAGACATTACGGTCGGACCGTGGTGGCGAATACTTAAGCAATGAGTTTCTAGATTACTTGAAAGAATATGGTATTCTTTCACAGTGGACTCCTCCAGGAACACCGCAATTAAACGGTGTGTCTGAACGGAGAAACCAAACTTTGTTGGACATGGTTATGTCTATGATGAGTCACACTGAGCTACCTATTTCCTTCTGGGGATATGCATTAAACAGTGCAGTTCCTATTTTGAATAAGGTTCCGTCAATGTCTGTACAACAGACACCATATGAGATATGGACAGGAAAGAAACCGGGTTTCTCATTCCTGAAGATTTGGGGATGCTGGGCATACGTCAAACGTTTAGAAGGTACCAAACTTGAACCCAAATCAGATAAATGCCTATTCGTAGGATATCCTAGGGAAACCAAAGGATATTACTTCTATCACCCACGAGAGAACAAAGTATTTGTTGCTCTACATGCGGTTTTCCTTGAGAAGGAATTCCTAAATGCAGTGGTTAGTGGGAGGAAAGTAGAACTCGAAGAAAATCAGAGTGATACTGTTCCTGGCATAGAATCCTCAACGGAACAAGAACAGTCCATCCATGATGAGACTTTACCATAATCTTCTATTACACAAGGACCGCGTAGGTCGGAGAGAGTCAGGAAACAACCTGAGAGGTATGGGTTTCAGATCTCACCTCATGTAGATATTAATCTCATTGAGGATAACGAACCGGCTACATATGAGGAAGCGATACAAGGTATCGATTCCGCTTTATGGCAAGAGGCCATGAAGTCCGAAATGGATTCCATGTACACCAACCAATTTTGGACATTGGTTGATGCACCAGAAGGCGTAAAGCCTATTGGATGCAAATGGGTCTTCAAGAAGAAGACCGACATGGATGGCAACGTACAAACGTACAAAGCTAGGCTTGTAGCGAAAGGGTATCGTCAACAACATGGAGTTGATTATGACGAAAATTTCTCACCCGTTGCCATGATTAAATCCATTCGGATAATGCTTGCAATTACTGCATATTTTGATTATGAGATATGGCAGATGGACGTTAAAACCGTTTTCCTTAACGGAAACCTTTCGGAGGATGTTTATATGCAAACGCCTGACGGTTATATCTCGCCCAGAATTGCAAACAAGGTTTGTAAGTTAAATCGGTCCATTTATGGACTGAAGCAGGCATCGCGGTCATGGAACCAACGTTTTGATGAGATCATAAAAGAATATGATTTCATTCAAAACGAAGATGATCCTTGTGTATACAAGAAGGTTAGTGGGAGAGCACAGACTTTTATTGTCCTTTATGTTGACGATGTATTGCTAATAGGCAATGACATTCCCATGCTAACGTCGGTGAAAGCTTAGCTTTCATTGAAATTCTCCATGAAAGATCTGGCAGAAGCAACCTTTATTCTGGGAATAAAGATCTACAAGGATAGATCTAGAAAGCTGCTTGGACTCTCCCAGAGCACGTACATTGACAAAGTGTTTAAGAGATTCAACATGGATCAGTCCAAGAGGGGACTGTTGCCAGTGTCACTTGGCGTCTATCTATCTAAGGACATGTGTCCTAAAACTCAAGATGAGAGAGACAACATGAGTCGGATACCGTTCGCCTCGGCAGTCGGATCGATCATGTATGCCATGATATGTACATGACCTGATGTCTCCTATGCTTTGAGCATGTGTAGTCGCTATCAGGCCGATCCATGTGAAGGTCACTGGATGGTGGTTAAGAATATCCTAAAGTATCTTAGAAGAACTAAGGATGCTTTCTTAATCTATGGAGATGGAGAACTTGAGGTAACTGGGTATACCGATGCAAGTTTCCAAACCGACAAAGATGATTGCAAGTCGCAATCAGGGTACATATTTTGTTTGAACACAGAGCAGTGAGCTGGAAATCTTCCAAGCAAGAGACTGTTGTCGATTCAACAACTGAAGCGGAGTACATTGCTGCAGCTGAAGCAGCAAAGGAATCAGTTTGGATCCGAAAATTCCTAATTGGATTAGGAGTAGTTCCGTTAGCAGCTGAACATGTTCCATTGTATTGTGACAACAACGGAGCTATAGCGCAGGCTAAGGAACTGCGGTCTCAACAACGATCCAAGCATGTTCTTCGAGGTTTCCATCTTATTCGTGAGATTGTACATCGTGGCGATATGAAGGTCGAGAAGATCGCATCAGATGACAACATGGCAGATCCGCTGACGAAAGCTATTTCCCACCCAAAGTTTGAGTGACATGTGTAAGAGTTAAATCAAGGTCCCAAGGATCAACAAATCATGCACAAAAACCACAAATGAACACATCAAAGGAGGTGCGGAATATACTCACATTGATGGGTTTGATGCTAGGAAGAACACAACCAAAACGCACTGCATGTTACTGCTCGGCAGTGAGCTGCGAAGAAGGTAGACTGCTCGGCGTGGGGGCTGCTTCCTCCTCCAAGAATCGGCCATGCATGAACTCCATTGAAGCTCCAAGCTTCAAGCTTTCCAAGCTCATGAAGACACTTCCCTATCACCTACGTATCACTCAAGGTGTGTGCTAGCACTCAGTTTTGCAACAAAAACGTCACCTTGCTTCTCTATTTACTCGGCAGAAAACAGAACAGAGAAGAAGAAGAAGACTGTTTCCAAAACCGTGAAGGAGAGAAAGAGAAAAGGGAGGGAGAGCATTTTCACGTGTAAACCGTGAATGATGAGAGAGAGAAGGCAAATGGTTTTTTTCTTATATTTATATTTTATTTCCAAAATAAAATCAAATACCAAAAACTTTTCATTTACCAAGTACAAAAGTCAAGAAAGCAAAAGGCTTTCATCATTTCAACTTTTGCTTTAAGTCACATCATCACTTTAATAAAGTGACATGTTGTCAAGTCACATCACTCAAAGTGACAATTGATTTGACGATTGATGCGACTAACGATTTGACGCTTGATGTGACTTGCGTGCCGCGCTCGAATTCGAAATGCGAATGCGCTCGCAATCACTCTCGGGCTCGGGTTCGCTAATTCCAAATTAACGAATTTTCCGTCGCGTCGTAATTAATGATTACCCCTAGCGAATTCACTATTCACGTCGCTAACGAATTAATTCTAAATTAATTCGTTCGCCCGAATTAAAATCTAATTTTAATTCCGCGTCGAAATCCAATTTCGATTATATATCGAATATATTAATTTTATCGATTAATTCCAAATTAATCATTCTCTCTCTTTAATTAATATTTTATCCGAGATAAAATATCTCCGTAATTAATCCCAGATTAATTTTCTCTCTCATCGAATTAATCCCAGATTAATTCTATCTCTCTCTTCTAATTAATCCCAGATTAATCAAAGTGCGAGTAATACGTCATCGGTGAATCTTCAGGAAGCGACCCATGAGATCTCCGGATATGTTGGCAGTAAATACGATCGTCGGACTGTCCGAACACGTAAGTACCTCGTACTACGTTTATATCGATTTACAAGACAAGGTTGGCTTCTAGCAAAGCGCCATGCCTACCCAATTCTCCAGAAATATTCTTACAGGAATATATAGATCTGTATCAAGCGTAGTATACCGTAGTATTGTGTATATCGGCCCAGTATCGGATAATCACGTGCTAGGGCTGGGGGGGATAAGTGTCTCCCCGTCCGAAGCACATATCGGATGTCTGGTAACATAGTCTCTATAATCGGATATACATGACCTGGTCACAATATCCCGATGGTTGCGCAACACTCAAGAGCACTAGTACCGTATCCTGCGTGACATCAACTCCAATATGACTGAAGTGATACTTCCGTCTTGACATCACACCCAATACACTACGACTCTCTGATAAACCAGAAATGGTGTACACAGAACCGTTTAAAGTCCCCTACCACCAAGACCAAAGTCTATCGATTATCGTAAGTATTAGCGATGTAAGTCTCAGGTTAAGACCATACACACCTACCTTGATTTCGGCCTCCCATAGACACATAGTCATAATACCAATGGGATTCTGATGGGTCTATCCAGAGCGAAGCTGTTTCCCGTACCATCGGTGAAACACGACCTCCTATCGCACTTGCATAAGTATCCAATACTTATATATATGAGAACTATGCCGTTGTGCCCTCACAAACGCGCACAAGTACAATACTAGCCTATTCCGCATTATCGATGTCCAGTCTCGATAATACTACGGCTAGGGATATTTAATGATTAATCCTTCGTGGACTGATACTGTCTCATATCATCTCAATCCAGGAACTAATCATAGGGACCTCTCTTCATTTATATATCTATGGTGATCTAATCACAAATGATGAGAGTGCAATTTCCTTGTCACATAGTTAATTTGCTACAACAACACAATGATCTGTGCAAATAGTGACGCTATGGGTCATTTTGTCCAACAATCTCCCACTTGGCACATAGCCAGTCACTCAAGTGTCCCACACCTGAACTATGTACGGTTCGCTCAAATTGCTGAGGAAAGGTTTTCGTCAGCGGATTTGCTTAATTATCGTCTGACGCGATTTACACGATCATCACATCGCCACGATGTATGATCCAAACGAATCAGATGATCGAAGTATATATCTGGATCGTCGATGAGACCTTTAATTCTTTAGCCTGTGCTGACGCCTAGCTCAGCTGCTAACAGAACTATATCTAATCTAATTAGATTTATTATCGATCCAAATGGCTTCTATTACTGCCTCAGCGGCAGCAATAATCCGCATTTGTTGTTAATTCGGCAACAGTTATCTTGCTCGGAAGATTTCCAGCTCACTGTCCCAGTGTTCAAACTTTTAGTACCGCAGTATTTACCGGTTTGGAAACTTGCAGCAGTGATCCCAGTCACTTCAAGTTTCCCTTCTCCATAGTTCAAGACAACATCTTTAGTTCTCTAAGATACTAACAGATGTCATTGATCTTCAATCCAGTGACTATCACTTGGATTGACCCGATTGTGACTCCATATGCTCGAAGCGTATGAGACACCAATATAAGTACATTTTAAATGTACAATTTCTCAGAGAGTGTTACCAACTCCAAATCTAGCCCAGTAGATCTTTATTCCTTGAATAAAGGTTGTTACTCCCCAGAATTCTACGGAGAATTTCTATGAAAGCCAAGCTTTCGACAATAGCTTTATGGGAATTTTCACTGTCAGTGCGCCCTCCCACTAACCTCCTTATATACACAAGAATTATTTCGTTTTGAGTTAAATCATAAACCATTATGATTATTTCAAAACGTCAGTTCCAAGAACCCTATGCTTGCTTCAATCCAAACATGGATTGAATAATCCGCAAACCTTGTTTGTCGGTTATACAAAATCGTCAGAATGTCGTAAACATTCTCCAAAAGGTTTCCTTTTCAGGAAAGCGATTTTGATTTATAACTGACATATTTCACAAATGAAATATACAGTTATCAACAAGCATCTTCAAAATGGATTTTCCATGGCAACAGGTAAAAGGTTGAACCGTTATTAACACAATGTTGATAACGATACCTTTCCGTCAAAAGCCTAGCTTTGTACGTTGGTATGTTGCCATCCATGTATGTCTTCCTTGAAGACGTATAATGTACCAATAGGCACAATGCTTTGTGGTACAACAACTAGTATCCAAAATAGTTGTTAAACATGGAATCCATTTGGACTTATGGCACTTTGCCATAATAGGGAGTTGATACCTCGTATCACTTCCTCTAAACGTAGTCGGTGGATATACCTTCATAAGATTGACATCTTAATGAGGTTAGATCAGAAACCCATACCCTAGGTTGTTTTCTGACTCTATCCGATCTACCCGATTTCTTGTGTATTTGAAGATTAATGGTACAGATTCATCATAGATGAATTGTTTGTGTTCCATTAAGGACTTCGTGCTTTGAATAGTATTACTCCGATTTTCATCGAGTATCATTATCCTCCCACTGACCACTGCATATCGGTATTCTCTCAGGAAAAACCGCATGGTGAGCAACAATCACATTGTTCTCATGTGGGATTTATAAGTACTATACTTATGGTTTCCCTTAGGATAACCTATATTGGCACTAATCCAATTTGGTTTCTTAGTTTGGTATCATCCAAACTTTATGCCTGGCATACCCAAATTATCAGGAATGAGAAACCTCGTTTCTTTCCTGTTCATATCCTATATGATATCTGTCAAACAGATTTACATGGAACCTTATTCTAAATAAGTTTTGCACTGTTAATACATATCCTGTTGAAGGAAACAGTAGCTCAGAGCGACTCACGAAAAACCTAATCATGTCCAACAAAACTTGGTTTTTTAGTTCAGACACACCGTCAATTGACGTGTCTCGGGAGGAGTCCTCAAATGAAAGAATACCGTACTCTTTCATGTACGTATGAAACTTACTGCTTAAGTATTTACCAATACGGTCTTACCGTAGCGGCATAATACTACAGCCGATCTGTTTGTATACTTCGTGTCGAAACTCAAAGTTTCGTATTTGTGTTCTTCAAAAGAAACACATAACCATAACGTGATGCCACATCCGTTAAGGTCAAGATATTCATGTACACATCTAGCCAAGCTAGATATGGGCCCACTAACTTCACCATGAATAGGGTTAACAGATCGGTGGCACTTACACTATTACCAAGTAAATAGTATTTTAAGTACTTTACCTAATAAACTAGATTCGCAGACCTTATTTGAATAGTCAAATCAGTCTGGTACCCACTCTTCAAAAGTGTGGATATACGAGTCTTGTTTAATTGTGTCCCAGACAACAATGCCACAAATAAGTCTCTATTGATCAAATCAATATGAGCTTATTTATTTGTCATTTTATATGTTTGAGATTTTTTTATTATTTCAAAATATAAATTCTGTTATTCACATCTAATGTGTTTATCTCGGTTTAAAGTCAGTATCCAACTCATAGCGGATTCTGAACATCAATACACATATTTTATGTACCACACTAAGTATTTAAAATCTAATTTTAATACTAGTTGTGAACATAACTAAGACAAACATTTTTAAAGTTAGAGCCTCGCCCTTTCTTTAATTCCTTCGTGTCTTCCATATCCAAATGGTAGTCACTTTGGGATATGTCAATTATCCTTTTCAATATTTTAGGAACCTTAGGCCAAGCCTTGGGTTTTTAGAATATGAAAGGAATGTGCACCTTGTGCTACATCCCCAATTGCAAACTTTGACTTTTCTCCACTAGAATAGTCAATAATTCTCCAAGAATTATTAATTGCAATTTTAATACTTTTAAATCTAAAGATAGATTTATTATAAGTATATTAATTAAGCATTAAAGTCATCATCACATAAATCTTCCTAAGATTTTATGCTCTACTATTTGCTTAATTTTGGGCGTAACGTATAATAAGTTATTTTATCAAAAAAAGTAACCTATTATTTATTCCCAATTTGAAAATTAAATCATTTAAAATATTTTAATCCCAGATTATATTTTAAATATTCAACTTTTCAATTTCTTATCTTGATTACAATAGTCTAACTATTTAATCAACGATTAGTGGTACTATATATATTATAATGATTATAATAGTCCAAACTATATAATCAAATATAATCCAAATTAATTAACCTCAATTACATTGATTACTATAATCCAATTATAAAATCAACTGTAAACTGAAATTAATTAATTCAAATATATTGATTAATATAATCCAATTATATATAATCAAGTATAATACAGTCCAACTGTTTATTAAAACAACATAAAATATTAGTCCAACTAATACTTTTGATTAATATGACGAATAAAATAAATGAGCGTGTTTAGCGAGTATTCGAACGAATGTTGCAAATTCAATACTTGCCTCCCACTATTTTTCGTCGAGCCTCTAACCCTCTGTGGAGTACTCGGGAAAACCGTGTTTCCTAGTGGGCTAGGATCCTATTAATAACACACAACCCTGACTTTGGCCAAAAAAGCTGTATGCTATTTAACTAGGTAGATCTCACAGATCAATTGGATCTCATCCAATTCCTAGATCCGGTTAGGTGGACATCCAAGTCCGAAACATATGTATAATGTCAATGTATCCATTACATTTCCTAACCCTATCCTCTGAATCATTTAGGCCTTGGCTTTGGCCAAACAACAAACCTAATGATTCCAGTTAAGCTGGTCCCATTGACGAGGAAAGTTTTGTAATCAATGTCATTGGACAAAAAGTGATCTGACTTTGGCCAATAAAAATCACGATTTGGACAAGACACCGATATGCAACAAAACTCTCATGATTCAAGTACATCCTTGATTGACAAAGGTCTTGACTTTGGTCAATAAAAACCAATGCCAACTTCGGATCTTGAACAAGAATCATTCAATGGAAGGATATTTTGCTTAATATAAAACGAGGGTTTTTCGCGTGCAAATTGGCTACCAATTTAATTATCTTTGTTAAGGTCTCATCATCATACACCCTTAAGCATGCATTCTAAACACATAATAAAGCGAGTATGAAATAAAAAATAATGATATGCGGATGGATATTTTACATTGATCCTAGATCAAATCTCTCACTTTCTCACTCCCGCTAGCACTTGTATTACTTCTACCCGTTACACTACACTTCTAAAGAAACCTCTTTTACATGGAGGGGAATAGGTGAGAAGAGAATACAAAGAAATAAGAGATAAGGCTGGACACGCAGGTCCAATTTAATAAATCAAATTTAACAATTTCCAAAATCGCCCAACCCGACTAATATCCATCCGATATACATTATTCAAACATCACAACCATGTATTCATAAAGCATGTTATCAATCAATCAATCAAATAATTAATCTTGATTATTAGTGATCATCCAATGTTCAAACAAAGATTTGATTTTGTTCGAGTCAAACTCGTTTTTGCGAACACGTACTCAAAGTACGATTTCTACGAATTAAATTAAACTACATAATTAAATCCAATTTAATACGTATTTAATTCTAATTCATTATTTAATTCTAAATTAAATATTACACTTTTATTAACGAACCTTTACGACTTAAATTCCAAATTTAATCGCAACGGGTCTCAAAGCCCGATTAACATCTAATGTTTTATTTAATTAAAGTCCAATGGGCTTTTATTAATTTCTATAGGCGTGGACTTTTGGTCAACTCGGGTCAAACCGAACAACCAAAATCCAATCCGGGAGTTACCCCATAAGCCTTTAAATTAATTTTGGCCCATTAGGCCCAATTAAATAATTAAGGTCCATTAAATCATAATTGGACCTTTTGGATTCGGTTTTGGGCCTAATTGGATCCAACCAATTTTGCCTAAACCCAACTTTGTTACAACAAAGCCCAAAAGCCCAATTACAACCAAACAAGCCCCAATTTCCAAAATCAAGCCCAAATTAATTAACTTAAAATTCCAAATTCACAATTAATTAACCTAAGTGTAATACACAATCAATTACCAATTAACATTTTTAAAATATCAATTAGCCTAATTAATCATGCACTTTTAACAACCAAATAGTGTCCAACACAATTCAATTAAAATCAAACCCAATTAACATGCTATTAAGTCTCGGCAATTAGGGGTTTTTCAATTCGATTCGGTTTTCAATCCAATTGAGTCCACAATCTTAATTTCCCAAATAAATACAATTCATCCAATGAATTAAAACAAAAAATCACAATAAATTTCATGTTCTAAGATTCGGCCAAGCCACTTTAAAAGGGAAAAATGTTCCAAATCAAAATTCAATCCAATTGAACTTCAAAACAACATTAACCAATTGTTTTAAGTCATCCAATGATCAAACAAAACAAAATTACCAAGACATTAGTGTGACAACAGGACCTGACGACGCTGTTCTCTAGGCTCGCGGCCTAGTTGAGAAGTACGAAATAACATGGAGTCGCCACCACCCGGTGTGAGGCCGGAAAAATGAGATTTAAGGCCGCAACTCACCCCCTCGCAAGAGAAGACCTCAAACCTTTGGGTTCGGAATGGTCTCTTACTTTTGTCATCTTGTAATGTTTGTGATTGTGCAATTTAATCAAAAACTACTTAACATACATGTACAATGATAATTCAACTCTAATTCACATCATAAAAATAAATCTACATTTAAATTTACATGCTTCAAAATGAGTTTTCATAACATAACAAATACAAAAATAAACATGTGGGCCAGTAACTTGGCCACTGTTAAGTAGGACCTCGTATACCCGATTAGACGTATCTGACGTCAACCGAATACGCCGCGTCCGTAACAGTAAAGTAACAACGGGTGCCCTCAGGTCTTACCTTTTAGTCGCTGTCCGGGAGTGCGTTCCGCGGTGCCGGAAGGGGTTATCATTCCACTGTTCTCACTGATGCGTTTTTCCGCTGTTTTGTCCGGGTTCGCCGTTTTCCACTGTTTTGTCCGTTTTCAATGGATCCGCTGTTTCTGCCGTTTCACTCGTTATTCCGCTTGTCATTTTTTTGTATTTTCTTTCCATTTTTACTCGCTGTTTTCTTCTCCGTTTTAACTTAAATTCTCGTTCTCTCTCTTGGGTTATCTTGGATCATTTTGGAGGGTTATCTTTTTGGTTTTTTGGGGTGTTTTTGGAGGGTTTATTCTTTCTTGGTTTCAAGGGAATTAGGGCTCGGGTTAGAGGGTTAGTTCGGCTAGGGGAGTAGTAGGGTTTCTCGGCAGTGGCAGTGATGGTTCAAAGAGTGGCGTGCATGGAGGGCTGGTTTTCATGCGTGAACTGTTTGAGGTTATTGTTTCAGTTTTGCGAGAGAGTTAGGGGTGCAGTGGCTGTTGGCTAGGCGTGAGGCATGCAGTACGTTTTGGAGTGAAGGGTTTTAACGTGCGTAGGGCAGTGGGGGTTTGTTGAATGTGTGTGTTAAGGAGGGTGTTGTGAGGCAGTGGGGACGTGCAGGGGCTGTGTGTTTAGTGAGGCCTGAGTTTCTTAAGGCTATCGTGTATGGGGTTATGAAGGTGCTGCTGTGAAGGGATGTGTGGCCGAGTGATGTCCTGGCTGAGAGGGGTGTGTAGGGTTCCAGTTCACGTGAAGAGGTGATGAAGATGTGTGGAAGTGGTTGATGATCCAGGGTTGTATCGTTGAGTCAGCAGTCTCGGTTCTCGGCATCATTCAAGGGGTGAGGCGCATGGTTTTATGCATGGCTCTAGGGTTTTTTCCTTCTGCGTGAATGGTCTATGATGATAGGGATCTCAGCAGTGTGCATGGCTCTCAGCAATTAACATGCATGGAGGTTGCTAGAGGTTTCATTTGAGTGTTATGCGTGTAGTGGCTAGGTGTAGGGCTAGTGTTCACGGTGTCCAGGCCGTGAGATGAGGTTACCGTGAAGCCTATTAAATGGAGGCTAGATGACTGAGTTGAGAGAGTGGTGTATGCAGTGGCCGTGAGAAGTTGGTGATTAAGGTTGATGATGAGAGTCGTTGATCAAGGTTGATGGGTCGTGGAGATGAATGAGTGATGAGTTGATGAAGAAGATTGGAGAGGTGCGCTGATGATGATGTCCAGATTGATGGTGATCAAGGTTGATGTGATCAGTCCATGGCGTGAAGAGCTTGTTGATCAAGGATGATGAGATTGAGTGAAGGGTTCTCCAGGCCGAGAGATGATGGTTCGTTGAAGTGATGATGATTGATGATGGTTCTCGCATGAAGTGGTTCAGTTCGTGGCTTGAGGTGATGAAGAGATGAAGGGTCAAGAGATGAAAGGTGGTGTATGTCTAGTGATCAAGTTGATCAAGATGATGATCATGATGATGATGCCGAGAAGTTCCCTGGAAGTAGCAAGGGTTCGGTCGTGAGAGAGGAGTGGCTAGGGTTGATGGATGGCCATTGATGGAGGATGCCCTGAAGTTGCCCAGCCGAGAATGGTTGACGATCAAGAATGGGCAGTGGCAGTGGCTGTGAGTCAGATTTTGCTATTGGCCTCATGATCTGCTAGCAGTTTTTGTGGCGTTTTTTTCCTGATCACGAGTGATGATGTCTAGATCATGAAGGCCCAGAAGGTGATGATGTGAATGGCCAAGTTGTCGTCTTCCAAAACGGCAGTGAGAGGCGTGATCAAAGGGAAGTGATGGGCAAAAAACCAAAAACATATTCGGTGGTGATGGGAGGGAAGTTTGTTGGTTTGTTAATTGTCAAAATGGGCGTGGGGCATGAGAATGGTTTGTGTGGGAAAAAGACAAGAAATCAAACGGTGGTGGTGATAGGTTTACGTGGGGCATTTGTTTGACAAATGGATGATGATTCTTGTTTTGGAGGGGCACATTCACGTGATGGAGGAAATGGTGTTTGTTTGTGGGAGGGTTTTGGCTTCTTGTCGAATGGCATTGTGTTTTGTAAATGAGAGATGGGCGTGAGGATAATTTGAAAACCGTGACCGAACAAGCGAACCCGAAGCTTAAAACGATGCGAACTAGATCCACCAAAATGTCAATTCCTGACTTTCCCTTTCCGACGACCACTTTCCGCAACTTCCGTAACTAAAAAGTAGTGTCTCCCATACGAGGCTCATCATTGGGCTGGTATGCAAAAATGCAATGCCTACAATTAGGTTCTTCCAATTTCGGCCAAGCCTCCAATTTGGGGAAAATTGAATCAATCCAATTTCATGAAATTGATCACACACATCTCAAATTAAAACATGTTCTAAGCATACTTAAACATCCAATTTAATTAAAACATGCTTAAACACATTTACCCAATTTCAAGTTTCATTTCAACCTAAAGAATTGGGGGAAAATTGATCTAATCCAAATTTTCTTGAAATTGATCATGCAACAACTTCAATTCAACCTCATTCAAGCATAATGCATCAAACAATTCAACCAAATCATGCCTAAATCGTGTTTACCCAAATTAAAGTTTTGACAAAAATAAGCAAATTGGGGAAAATCAATCCAATCAATTTTTTTATCAAATTGATTACATACAACTCAAATTCAATCATATATAATCATCCTCAAACAATCAATTAGACAGAATCAAGCTAAAATCAAAAAGCCCCAAATTTGCTCAAGAACCCTAATTCGGTTTTCATGCAACAAAAGCTCTGATACCATTGTAAGAGTTAAATCAAGGTCCCAAGGATCAACAAATCATGCACAAAAACCACAAATGAACACATCAAAGGAGGTGCGGAATATACTCACATTGATGGGTTTGATGCTAGGAAGAACACAACCAAAACGCACTGCATGTTACTGCTCGGCAGTGAGCTGCGAAGAAGGTAGACTGCTCGGCGTGGGGGCTGCTTCCTCCTCCAAGAATCGGCCATGCATGAACTCCATTGAAGCTCCAAGCTTCAAGCTTTCCAAGCTCATGAAGACACTTCCTATCACCTACGTATCACTCAAGGTGTGTGCTAGCACTCAGTTTTGCAACAAAAACGTCACCTTGCTTCTCTATTTACTCGGCAGAAAGAGAAAACAGAACAAGAAGAAGAAGAAGACTGTTGCCAAAACCGTGAAGGAGAGGAAAGAGAAAAGGGAGGGAGAGCATTTCACGTGTAAACCGTGAATGATGAGAGAGAGAAGGCAAATGGTTTTTTCTTATATTTATATTTTATTTCCAAAATAAAATCAAATACAAAAAACTTTTCATTTACCAAGTACAAAAGTCAAGAAAGCAAAAGCTTTCATCATTTCAACTTTTGCTTTAAGTCACATCACATCACTTTAATAAAGTGACATGTTGTCAAGTCACATCACTCAAAGTGACAATTGATTTGACGATTGATGCGACTAACGATTTGACGCTTGATGTGACTTGCGTGCCGCGCTCGAATTCGAAATGCGAATGCGCTCGCAATCACTCTCGGGCTCGGGTTCGCTAATTCCAAATTAACGAATTTTCCGTCGCGTCGTAATTAAATGATTACCCCTAGCGAATTCACTATTCACGTCGCTAACGAATTAATTCTAAATTAATTCGTTCGCCCGAATTAAAATCTAATTTTAATTCCGCGTCGAAATCCAATTTCGATTAATATATCGAATATATTAATTTTATCGATTAATTCCAAATTAATCGTTCTCTCTCTTTAATTAATATTTATCCGAGATAAAATATCTCCGTAATTAATCCCAGATTAATTTTCTCTCTCATCGAATTAATCCCAGATTAATTCTATCTCTCTCTTCTAATTAATCCCAGATTAATCAAAGTGCGAGTAATACGTCATCGGTGAATCTTCAGGAAGCGACCCATGAGATCTCCGGATATGTTGGCAGTAAATACGATCGTCGGACTGTCCGAACACGTAAGTACCTCGTACTACGTTTATATCGATTTACAAGACAAGGTTGGCTTCTAGCAAAGCGCCATGCCTACCCAATTCTCCAGAAATATTCTTACAGGAATATATAGATCTGTATCAAGCGTAGTATACCGTAGTATTGTGTATATCGGCCCAGTATCGGATAATCACGTGCTAGGGCTGGGGGTGGATAAGTGTCTCCCCCGTCCGAAGCACATATCGGATGTCTGGTAACATAGTCTCTATAATCGGATATACATGACCTGGTCACAATATCCCGATTGGTTGCGCAACACTCAAGAGCACTAGTACCGTATCCTGCGTGACATCAACTCCAATATGACTGAAGTGATACTTCCGTCTTGACATCACACCCAATACACTACGACTCTCTGATAAACCCAGAAATGGTGTACACAGAACCCGTTTAAAGTCCCCTACCACCAAGACCAAAGTCTATCGATTATCGTAAGTATTAGCGATGTAAGTCTCAGGTTAAGACCATACACACCTACCTTGATTTCGGCCTCCCATAGACACATAGTCATAATACCAATGGGATTCCGAGGGGTCTATCCAGAGCGAAGCTGTTTCCCGTACCATCGGTGAAACACGACCTCCTATCGCACTTGCATAAGTATCCAATACTTATATATATGAGAACTATGCCGTTGTGCCCTCACAAACGCGCACAAGTGCAATACTAGCCTATTCCGCATTATCGATGTCCAGTCTCGATAATACTACGGCTAGGGATATTTAATGATTAATCCTTCGTGGACTGATACTGTCTCATATCATCTCAATCCAGGAACTAATCATAGGGACCTCTCTTCATTTATATATCTATGGTGATCTAATCACAAATGATGAGAGTGCAATTTCTTGTCACATAGTTAATTTGCTACAACAACACAATGATCTGTGCAAATAGTGACGCTATGGGTCATTTTGTCCAACAACATGTACATAGTTCAGGTATTAGATGCTTGAGTGACTGGCTATAGGCCAAGTGGGAGATTGTTGGACAGTTATGACCCATAGCGTCACTGTTTTGTAAAAGACATTGTATGTTGTACAAAATTAACTATGTAGTAATGAAATTGCCTTTTACCATTTTGTAATTTATTACTTTCATATATAAATGGTAAAAGTCCATATGATTAGTTCTGGATTGAATGATATGAGACAATATCAATCCATAAAGGTTCAATCATTAATATCCCTAGTCGTAGTATTATCGAGATTGGACATCGATAATGCGTAATAGACTAGTATTACACTTGTGCGCCTTGTGATTTCATAACGGCATAGTTCTCATTTATTTAAGTATAGGATACTTATGCAAGTGCGATAGGAGGTTGTGTTTTACCGATGATACGGAAAACAGCTTCGCTCTGGATAGACCCCGCAGAATCCCATTGGTAGTATGTATATGTGTCTATGGAGTCCGCTTCAGGGTAGGTGTATTTGGTCTTAACCTGAGACTTGCATCTCTAGTACTTACGACAATCGGTAAACTTTAGTTTGGTCGTCCAGGGCTTTAACAGGTTCTGTGTACGCCTCTTCTGGGTTGTCGAGAAGTCGTAGTGTATTGGATGTGATTTCAAGACAGAAGTATCACTTCAGACATATGGAGATAATGATCATGCAAGGATTCAGAACTGGTTCTCTATAGTGTTGCAACCATCGGGATAATATAACAAGGTCATGATTATCCGATCCAAAGAGACTAGTTCCTTGATATCCGATATATGCTTCGTACGGGGCAGACACTATTCCAGCCCCAGGCCTTGCACGTGACATCCGATACTGGATCACAATACAAAATACTACGGTATACTACGCCTGTTAAAGATCGTATATTCCAGTAAGAATATTTCTAGAGAATTGGGTAGGCATGGCGTTTGCTAGAAGCCAACCTTGTCTCGTAAATCGGTAAATACGTAGAACTTGGTACATACGTGTTCGGATAGTCCGACAACCGAATTTACTGCCAACATATCTAGAGATCTCTTGGGTCGCTTCCCGAAGATTCACCAATGACGTATGATTCAAGCTTAATTAATCTGGGATTAATTGCGGAGAGACTTTATCTTGGAAAGTACTATTTGAGAGAGAGAGAAAGATTAATTTGGAATTAATCATTAAAATAATATATTCGATATATTATTCGGAATTAGATTTCGACGCGGAATTAAAATTAGATTTTAATCGGGCAAACGAGTTAATTTAGAATTAATTCGTTAGCGACGTGAATAGTAATTTTGCTAGGCATAATTATTTAATTAAATTGGATTTAAATTACGTCGCGACGGAAGTTCGTTAATTCGGAATTAGCGAACCCGAGCCCGATAGTGTTTGCGGGCACACTCGCATTCGGAATCAAGTGGGGCCCACATGTCACATCAACCATCACATCACTTGTCACTTAATTCACTTTAGTGTGATGGGTTTAGGTGAGTTGGTGAAAGAGTGATATACACTCCAAATCAAGAGAAGGTGAAAGATATGTTGACTTTAACAATTACCAACTTTTGGTATATATTTAATTATTGTTTTTGAAAAAATTACAATTGATTTTTGAAATCAAAATTTCATCTTCCTCTCCCTCCCTCCATTACCGAAACTGTGACAGTTTCTTCCTCTCCATTTTTCTTCATTTCTTTGCCAAAATTTATGAAGAAAAAGTGTGAAGTTTTGTTGCAAAAATTCACCATGGGCTAGCACTCTTCAAGGATCATCAAGAGGTGATAGGGAAACCAACACAAGAGCTTGGAAAGTCAAGGAAAATCTTGGAGCTTCTACTTTTTTTTTTGGGCCGAATCTTGGAGCACTTTTGTTGTTTGACGCATCCAAAACCGATCGATGTAAGTGTGTTTCCGCCACTCTTCTTCGTTATTCATTCATGTTTCATTGTTCATTTTGATCTTGGGACTTATCATAGAAACCAACAAGAACATACTTAGTATCTTAGAGAACCAAGGATGTTGTCTTGATCTGTGGAGATAGAGAACTTGAAGTGACTGGGATCACTGTAGCAAGTTTCCTAACCGATAAAACGACTATAAGTCGCAAACGGTACTATGCAGTTTGAATAACGGTACAGTGAGCTGGAAATCTTCCAAGCAAGATACTATTATCGTATAAACAACAAATACGGATTATTGCTGCAGCTGAGGCAGCAATAGAAGCCATTTGGGTCGATAATAAATCTAATTAGATTAGATATAATTCTGTTAGCAGCTGAGCTAGGCTTGAGCACAGGCTAAAGATTTAATGGTCTCATCAACGATCCAGATAAATACTTCGATATTCATCTGATTCGTTCGGATCATACATCGTGACGATGTGATGATCGTATAAATCGCATCAGACGATAATCATGCAAAACTACTAACGAAAGCATTTCTCAGCAGTTTGAGCCAACCGTACATAGTCCGGGTGTCAGACACTCGAGTGACTGGCTATAGGCCAAGTGGGAGATTGTTGGACAATTATGACCCATAGCGTCACTATTTGTACAGATCATGGTGTTGTTGTACAAATTAACTATGTGACAAAGGAGATTGCACTCTTTTCATTTGTGATTAGATCACCTAGATATATAAATGATAGGAGGTCAATGTGATTGTTCCTGGATTGAGAATGATATGAGACAGTATCAATCCATGAAGGATAAATCATTAAATATCCCTAGTCAGAGTATTATCGAGATTGGACATCGATGAATACGTAAAAGACTAGTATTACACTTGTGCGCGTTGTGAGGGCACAACGACATAATTCTCATATATTTGGGTATAAGATACTCATGCAAGTGTAATATGAGGTTGTGTTTTACCGATGGTACGGGAAACAGCTTCGCTCTAGATAGACCCCCTCGGAATTTCATTGGTAGTATGACTATGTGTCTATGGAAGTCCGAAATAAGGGTAGGTGTAATTTGGTCTTAACCTGAGACTTGCACCGCTAATACTTGCGACAATCAATATACTTTGGTTGCGGTCATCCAGGGCTTTAACCAGTTCTGTGTATGCCTCTTCTGGGTATATCGAGAATCATAGTGTGTTGGGTGTGATGTCAGGATGGAAGTGTCACTCCAGTCATATGGAGATGATGATCGCGTAGAGATACAGAACTGGTTCTCTAAAAAGGTTGCAACCGTCGGGATAATATGACTTGGTCATGATTATCCGATATTAAAGAGACTAGTTGCTCGTCATCCGATATATGCTTCATACGGGGCAGACACTATACCAGCCCCAGGCCTTGCATGTGATCATCCGATACTGGATCGAAATACCTTGTACTACGTATACTACGCCTGATATAGATCCTTTATTCATGTAAGGATATTTCTGGAGAATTGGGTAGGCATGGCGCTTTGCTAGAAGCCAACCTTGTCTTGTAAATCGGTATAAACGTAGTACGTGGTACTTACGTATTCGGATAGTCCGACGACCGAATTTACTACCAATATATACGGGGATCTCATGGGTCGCTTCTTGAAGATTCACCGATGACGTATGACTCGCACTTTAATTAATCTTGGATTAATAAGATGAGAGAGAAAATTAATATTGGATTAATTGCGAATATTTTATCTGGGATAAAATATCATTTAAAGAGAGATAACGATTAATTTGGAAATAATAGATTAATTAATATATTTGATATATTAAACGAAATTGAATTTCGACGCGGAATTAAAATTAGATTTTAATTCGGGCGATCGAATTAATTTATAATTAATTCGTTAGCGATGTGAATAGTGAATTTGCTAGGCGTAATCATTTAATTACGTCGCAATGGAAAATTCGTTTATTTGGAATTAGCTAACCCGAGCCCGGGATTGTTTGCAAGCGCATTCGCATTTCGAATTCGAATGCGACACGCAAGTCAAATCAAGCGTCAAATCGCTAGTTGCATCAAGCGTCAAATCACATGTCTCTTTGAGTGATGTGATTGATTTGATTGATTGATGGATTGTTGATTGATGTTGATGGAAAGCATTTGATAGCTTGAAATACATTTAATATTATTTTATTAATGGTATTTGACTTTCAAATTTGTGTATTTGATACACTTAATTCCATTACACAGAAACTCTCTCTTCCTATCAACTCTCTCTTCTTAACGCCCATGGAGGGGCAAAAACTTCAATATCACTGCCGAATGCACAAGGAGCAGAAAATAAATTTTTGTTCATCAAAGCGTCTCTCAACCGATCGATGTGAGTATTTCGTGACTTTCTCGATTGTATTCACACATGTTCATGCTTGTTTATTGATCCTTGGGACCTTAGTAAACTCCAACATATTTAGGATTACTAATTTCATATTTAAATCCTCTTGTGTATAACATTATACACTAAATCTGAAAGTACATTTAGTATCCAATGGCATACATGATAATTTATAATATGCAACTTTAAAATCAATATTTTAATAAATGAATAACTACATCGTTTATTACTTAAAATAAAATCTCATTTACATATTACATTATGCTCTTGGGCATATATCCCAACAATCTCCCACTTTCACAAGAGCAAATGAGATATGTCGTATAATCCTAGACCCTTTAGGTGACCTTTAAACACTTTAGCTTCAAGGTCATTGTAAACAGAACAACCAAATTATCTGCAGAATGCTATCTGCACCACATATCTAAAGAGATGATATTTCCTCTCTATATGCTTCCATCTCTGATGGCTTCTTGGTTATTTGGAATTTTACCATTTCACCGCTATTATCATAATAAAGTGTGAATGATTTATCCATATCTAGAACAACTTCCAGATCTCCCAAGAATTTATAGATTCATACTGCTTCCTTAGTTGATTCACAAGCTGCTACATACTCAGCCTTCATGGTGGAGTTCACAATACCATATTGTATTATACTCCTCCATACTATGTCTCCACCAACTAGGGTGAATACTGATCTAGATGTAGATTTCTCTTAATATATATCCATCTGAAAAATAGATTATGTATATTCTCTAAGGATCATATCCTTTTTCAGATATACAAGCATATAGTATCTCATTCTCTTGAGAATGCCCTTTACAGTCACCCACTGATCTAATTCTGGGTTAGACTGAAAACTACTGACTGCTCCCACTGTATAATAGATGTCCAGTCTCGTGCATCGCATATATGAAATTTCTAACAGTAGAGGCGTGTGGGATATATATCATCTCCTCAACTGCTTGAGGTGTCTTAGGAAACTATTCTTTCAACGAGTGAATTCCATGTTGAAGAGGTAAAATACCTTTCTTGGAATTCAGCATCCAAAAACGAACAACAATCTTGTCGAAATTTGATGCTTAAGACACAACTAACAGTTGTCTCTTGTGATCCCGAAGAATCTAAATCTCAAGTACACAACTCGCCTTTCCCAATCTTTCATTTGGAATTGGTTAGCTAGTCAGAATTTTATTTCTGATAATACTTTTACAACATTGTCAATGAGTAAAATATCATCACGTATAATACGAGAAAAAACCACATTTCCGCAAATGACACACTTATATATATAAGGCTCATCGACGTTTTGCTCGAAATCATAAGACTTGATCATCGCATCAAATCTTATTTTTCAAGATCAAGATACTTGCTTCAGTCCATTAATAGACATTTGCAGCTTGTAAACTTTTTGCTCTTGACCTTAGACAATGAATCTCTCTGGTTGCACAGTATGGATGCTCTTATCAAGACTAGCATTCAAGAATGGCATCTTGACGCTCATTTCCCATTTCTCATATTCACAATATGTGGCAATGGATAAAAGAGTGTGAATTGATTTAAGCATGGCTACTGGTGAGAAAGTCTCATGATCGGTGGTAAACACACACGTAATGCAAGTGCATGTGTCGCTCAAGTAGTATAAAAATGTATTGATCCACGAGGACTTAATACATTAGCTATTAATTTATGACGTTAAATGCTTACGTGTATCTAATAGATTGATTGTTGTTTGGATGATGATTTTTTTTTTCTGGAAACAAGTAAATAAAGCAGTGCGAAAGTAAATGAAAGGAAAATTCAATATTATAAAACTATCTAGGGTTGTGAATCATTCCAATATATTTTAAAGATGAAATGACTATCTCATTTTTTTGCAATATATCAGTTTATTAACCTGGAACACGAAATTATGCAAAAGCCTCTGTCGATGGTCAAATGCAAACACCCAAAGTAATCCAATTAATCATATGTCTATGTTAACCAAATTACCTAAATTCATTAAGATTAAGTTCCAATTGTGGCTACTTCTGCCCGACAGGTATACGTCTATCCTGGAAAGAAATCTACCTAAGGGTCACCATGGCCCAAGATGAGATCGTGAGCGATTGAGTTTAAGGCTGAAACCTAAAATTCCTTCGTCAAGTTTATTTTAAGTTTACCAAATAAATCGTTTTAATGGCCAATTAACAAGAAACATTAAACTTAAGACTCAATAAATAAACCTTTATATTACCTAAGACACAAAATAACCACTTATAAAACGGTGATATTGGAATTCATCACAATACTAGATAAGGGGTTTAGTTATCACACATATCTAGGATTATTAAATACATAAATAAAGTAAATAACATAAAGTAAAGTTTGGAAATTAAAAAGATAAATAAACAATAATAGAAAATATTGGGGGTTAGAGGATCCACTTTTATTACTTCTAATTTAGATATCTCCCTTATTATAGTATATAAACATTGCATGACATTACCAACCAACCCTTTAGGCGGTATCCTAATTAAGTCAAATTATGATTAATTGCAATCGACTATAAAAGCGGTATCCAATTTAGTCAGGTTAAAATCAATTTAATTAAGTCCAATCTACCATAAAGGCGGTATCCCATTAAGTCATGTTTTAAAATAGTTTATATATTATAATTAAGGGAGATTAATCTAAATATTAGTAATAAATGATTTACCCTTCACCCCAATAGAGGGGAGTTACATCCTCCTACTGAAAAGTAAAATAAAGAAAGGACTATTGCATAGAATAAAAATTAAATAAAAGAAAGCTGTAAATAAACAAACAAGATATAATCTTCTTAGTATTCTTAAGGAAATCCCCAGAAGAATGTATGAAAATATCAAATGAATTCGGCCTCAATTTATAGGAAAATATTTGGTCCACGTGTCGCGACGCAGAACCCTTGCGCGTCGCGACATGCCGTTGATTCAATAGGATGATGACACTTGGCTGTTGGTAGAATTATTGGCCTGGCGTCGCGACGTGTGAAGGCTTGCGCGTCGCGACGCTGACATAAGAAATGACGTGTAGTGTCGGCAGCATTGGGATGATGACACGGTCTGGCGTATGATAACAGGTTTACTGTGATTTTGACACGTGGCCGGTGTATGTTAGCAAGTGCGTATGGTAGCAATTTTCTCTGATGTTGATATGTGGCCGTCGCATATTAGCAGTCGCGACGTAAAATTCCAATTTTTCCATTTTTGTCCGTTTTTTCGCTGTTTTAGCCCCAATTTGATTCCAGTGAGTCCCGAAACCCTATCAAAATAAACAAAATACATCAAAATATTCATAAAACTCAAGAAATTTTACAAAATATTAAGTCAAATGGACGATAAATACTGATATATTTACCACTTATCACACCCCCAAACCTAATATTTTGCTAGTCCTCGAGCAAAACAACCAAATAAAATACAATAAATAATTTTAAAATAAAATTAAACTAAGCCAATTTCGTAAGGATCACGGTTACATGTAGCTCATGCAACAAGTCTTTAAACCCCTAGGTGTCCCATAGTGGACGAGTTGTAGTCTCCTGAGGACTTACAACGACGATACCCACAAACGTCAAATGCACACAAAAGCAAAAAGATCAAACAAGCTAGTGACTAAACAAGTGAAACTCTTATCCAAGTTAATATATGTTTTCTTTCTTTCTAAATAAGTAAATTCTACGATTATTTTTACCATTCTCCATATACACAACCAACAAGGTTTTAATCAAATTCACACATTTTTAGCAATGGAACTTTTCAAAATTTTTATTTATTTATAACATATTCAATCCATGTAGCGAGCTTTGGGCCAGTGACTCCCTAGCCAGTTGGCTTTAGGGAACTAGGTGTTAAGACACCCTTACGGAATTAATTACCCTGATCTCATATGTCATTTGTTTGTTTGTTTTTTTTTTAATTTATAACATCTTCAATCCATGTAGCGAGCTTTGGGCCAGTGACTCCCAAACCAGTTGGTTTTAGGGCACTAAGTGTTAAAACACCCATACGGACTTAATTTCTCGGATCTCAGATGTAATAAATTATTATTATTATTTTTTAGAATTATTCCATAACTTTTTTTAGATGTTTCCTCCAATTAAACTAGTGCACTGAATATTACAAACTTTTCACTTACAACTTATTGCCGTATGTTACCATGCATGTTGATAATATCTGTCAACTGAGCATATGAAGATCCAATTTAGTCAGTATTATAGAGAATTCACAAATTAAATAATTCAAAAGGATATAAAAAAAATTAACTTGTCACGAAATAGGTTGAAATACTTCTCAAGAGTGGAAATTCCTTACTCAGCTATCTCACACCAATTTCACCTAATTAGTCAAGTTAAAAACATAAAAATAAAATTTTTTTTATATTTTTTAATTTTTTTGAATTATTGAAAATTTTTGACTAAAAACCAAGCAAAAATAACACAATGACAAAAATAAAAATAAGATACTAATCAACTATTCCCCTCCCCAAACTTATTGGGACATTGTCCTCAATATCTAAAAAGTAGAATAATAATTTAGAAGACGATACATGGTTAGCTGAAATTCTACATCTGAAAAGAAAATTAACGGTTAAGATCCAGATTTATCCGACGCTTCTTACCACGATCATTATCAGACCAGTTTATCTTGGAAATGATAGGGTAAATTTGTGGTTCAAATGCTAAAAGTTGGTCAATTAAATCATGGGCAGTTCTGGCAGTGAAGAGGATATCTTTTACAGGTTTTGACACGAACCTATTTCTCCTGGAATCATCAAGAAACACACAAAGAATGTCATAAAATTCATCAACATTAAAAAATCTAATTGGTTTATGGTGTATGTTCAAGTTCGCCCAAGATAGCACTGTAAAAATTTCTTCCATCGTGTCCAAGCCACCTGGCAAAGCAATAAAAGCATCAGCACGGTTAATCATTTCAACCAGTCATTCAGACATACCTGGCATAATACATTCATCTCTATTTGATGGTTCTATAAGATTCGCTTCTGCCAAAGGTTTTGGGATGATTCCAAGAACTTGACTACCTCATTCCTGTACAGCCCTTGAAACGCACCCCATTAGTCTAAGATTGCCACCGCCATATACTAGGTGCATATGCCTTTCAGCAATGACTCAATCCAATTCATGTGCTGCTTCAACGAATTCTTGTTTAGAACCAACACTTGTACCACAAAACACACAGATGTTTACAACTCGTCTTCTTGAAGTTGCTTCCATTTTTTTTTATTTCTTTCTCAAATCTGGATGTCTTCAAGAGTACAATGACGAGCTGAATTTATAAAACCTGAAAAAGGGTGAGTAATAATAGCACTAGTACCTTCCAAATGACAATTATTAGCTAAACAATAAAATAAATCATGAAAGTCAAAAAGTATGGATCTTGTAGGAGAAAATAAAAGAAAATAAAAAAAAAAACAAATTACAATTATTAGTTAAAGACAAAGAGATAATAATATTTATAGATAGTAACGGCTTGAATGACATCTATGCGTTAGGGACAAGCTTCTCATCCAATTTTCTTATAAATTGGCAAACAAGGTCTTTTAAAGTAAGATTCCCGAGACTTAATTGTTGCCTTTCTTTTCAAAACTGTGTATGTAACACGCAAATTGCGTGATACACATATCCACTGAGATGCGTCTCAAGAGTCAATGATATGTCATCTAAAGATTCCTTACTCAGGCCATTCCTAATGAATTTAATTTTATCTTCGCGGCTATCAGACACCATTCCTAAAGAACGACAACGAGTATTACTTGTCATGCGTGCATATTTATAGCAAACACCTAATCTTTTAGCTCTTCTTTTCTGGCATAGGTGTTTTTTCCTAAATCAAGCATATATGAAACAAAAGAGTTAGAGGAATCACCTGACAATCGGACTCGTGTTTCAATAATCCAATGAATGTCATTAGGAATACCTATGATTATTAGAAGTCTCATTCGTTCCATGCGAGCTTTGTAAACTTTCATCAGATAATTTTGAGGGAGAGAAGGAAATTACTTGTGAATATTTGCGAGAACGTCTTCCATCCTGAAATGTGACTTTACTTACAAAAATTAAACACACCAAATCTTTAATATATACACAAGTTGCATGGGTTGTCTCCCTACTAGCGCTAAGTTTAACGTCATCAGCTAGACATGACTGCCCGAACGTTAGGCTGGATCAGAAAGTGTGACACTTTCTTTTTATCGCTTAAATGATTCTCCCCAGTAGTTCTTAACACGCTAGCTGTTAACTTTGAATGTATCATTGGAGTTGGGATCAAGTAACTCATTGTCTCTGTAGGGTAAAACTTGGGTAATCACAAATGGACATGACCACTTGGATTTCAACTTTCCAGGGAAATGTTTCAACTGTGAATTGTATAACAACATCTGTTGTCCTGTTTCGAGTTGTCTGCGCACCATTTTTCGATCATGCCATTTCTTGGTCTTTTTTTTGTACAGTCTGGCATTCTCATAAGCATGTAGGTGAAATTCCTCCAATTCATTGAGTTGGTGGAGCCTTTTCTCTCCTGCTTCTTGTAGATCAAGATTTAACTTCTTCAGTGCCCAGTACGATTTATGCTCAAGTTCCAATGGCAGATGGCATGCTTTCCCAAACACCATTCGATATGAGGACATACCAATAGGTGTTTTGTAAGCTGTCTGGTAGGCCCATAATGCGTCATCCAGTTTTGTAGACCAATCCCTCCTTGTTGATCCAACGGTTCCCTCTAAGGTTCTTTTGATCTCCCTATTTGAAAATTCAACATGTCCATTTGACTGTGGATGGTAGGCAGTGGTAACTTTATGAGAAACTCTGTATTTGAATATGAGTGCATCGAAATATCTGTTGCAGAAGTGTGAACCACCATCACTGATAATTGTCCGAGGTGTTCCGAAGCGAGTGAAAATATTCTTTTTAAGGAATTTTATCACCACTTTTGAATCATTTGATGGCAGTGCTATTGCTTCAACCCATTTGGAGACGTAGTCTACTACAACTAGTATGTACAGGTTTTTGAATGATGGAACAAATGGTCTCATAAAATCAATCCTCCATACATCGAATATCTCCACTTCCAGAATGTTTTGCAGAGGTCATTCATTTCTCCTTGAAATATTTCCCGTTCTCTGACACCTGTCACATTGAAGAACAAATAAGTAAGCATCTTTAAACAAAGTAGGCCAGTACAAACCTAATTATAGGACTTTGGCTGTAGTTTTATCTTTGCTAATTGTCCGTCGTATGGTGATGAATGACAATGCTGTAAGACACTATTGACCTCCTCATATGGAACACAACGTCTCAATAATTGATCAGCACATCATTTGAACAAGTACGGCTCATCCCAGATATAACGCTTGACTTCTTTGAAGAACTTCTTTCTTTGCTGAAGAGTCCATTCCAACGGCTATTTTCCTGATACTATATAGTTTACATAGTCAGCATACCAAGGGACTTCCTGCTATTTGATGGCAAATAACTATTCATCTGGAAAAGTTTCTTTGATTGTCATCTCATTGCCAGTTGTTTCTCCATTTTCGAGCCTCGATAAATGATGTGCCACTTGGTTTTATGTCCCTTTTCTGTCTCAGATCACCACGTAAAATTCTTGCAGTAGAAGCACGAACATAACAATCTGGGCTAAGCATCTTTTTTCGCAATCAGATATTTTATTATTGAATGATCAATTTAGACCACCCCATTGGGACCCAACAGATAAGAGTAGAATTTATCAAAAACAAACACAACTACGAGAAGCTCATTTTCAGTTGTTGTGTAGTTGAGTTGTGCTTCATTTAGAGTTCTGCAGGAGTAGTAAATGGTGTGGAAAATTTTTCTTTTGCGTTGTCCCAAAACTGCACCTACAGCAAAATCACTATCATCGCACATCACCTCAAATGGAATGGTCCAGTCTGGTGCTACTCAACTTCTGTTTTAAGATATAAAAAGCTTCATGGCATTCTTTGGTAAAGTTGAAAGGCACATATTTCTCCAGCAGATTGCATAGAGGTTTGGCAATCTTAGAGAAGTATTTGATAAATCTTCTGTAAAAGCCTGCATGTCCGAGAAAACTCCAAATCCCTTTGACGGATGATGGTGGAGGTAATTTCTATATTATTTCAATCTTTGCTTTGTCTACCTCGATTCTCTTTTGTGAGATCCGATGTCCCAGGACAATGCATTCATGCACCATGAAGTTGCATTTTCTCCCGATTGATTACCAGGTTGGTATCTTCACATCTTTGTAACATATTTTCTAGATTTTACAAGCAGTGGTCGAACGAGTCTCCAAACACAGAAATATCATCCATGAAAACCTTCATACTTTGTTCCAGCATGTCTGAGAAGATGGCCATCATGCACCGTTGAAATGTGGCAGGAGCATTACATAATCCAAATGGCATTATACGGAAAGAAAAAGTACCATACGGACATGTAAAAATGGTTTTCTCCTGATCTTATGGGGCGATGGAAATCTGATTGTACCCTGAATATCCATCCAGAAAATAATAGAATTCATGTCCCGCTAGTCCGTCTAGCATTTGGTCAATGAATTGTAGCGGGAAATGATACTTCCTTGTTGCTTTGTTCATCTTCCTGTAGTCCATGTATACTCTCCATACAATCACCGTTCTTGTTGGAATCAGTTCATTCTTTTCATTTGTGACTACAATTATTCCTCCTTTCTTTGGCACACATTACATAGGACTCACCCAAGTGCTGTCAGAGATGGGGTAAATGATGTCAGCATCCAACCATTTGATAATTTCTTTCATTACAACCTCCTTCATGATTGGATTTAATCTCTATTGATGCTCCACTATGGCTTTGTACTCGTCATTCATCAGAATTTTATGCATGCAAAATGATGGACTAATGCCTCAAATGTCTTCTATAGTCCAGCCAATGGCTTTCTTGTGTTCTCGTAACACTCTAAGTAATTTATCTTCCTTCTCCAATGTTAGCGATGGAGAAATAATCACAGGTAAATAAGAAGAGTTTTCTAAGAATGCATACCTGAGATGGCTCGGAAGTGGCTTTAATTCCAACTGCGGTGGTTCTTCAATCGAGGGCTTGATTCGCTCTTTTTTCGATAGTTCCAAATTTTCCACCCGTGGTGTCGATTTGAAGCGAAATGGTTTGTCAAGATAGTTGATACATTCCAGAATTTCATCATCTAGCTCGCTGTCAGTCATGTTGGTGATGCAAGCTTCAAGTTTATCTGTGGAAAGTTGCATTGCATCAGTATCCTGGATGATACTATCTAAAACATCAATTCTGAAACAATCCTTCTCATTTTCATCATTCGGGAATTTCATGGCTTTGAAAACATTGAATGTAACTTCTTGGTCATGCACTTTCATGGTTAGTTCTCCTTTTTTACATCAATAACAGTTCGACCTGTTACCAAGAATGGTCTCCCGAGGATGATAGGTACATCTTTGACTTCTTCCATGTCAAGGATAATGAAATCTGCAGGGAAAATAAATTTGTCGACTTTAACCAATACATATTCCACTACACCTCTCGGAAATGTGAGTGATCTGTCAACAAGCTGCAGAGTAACTGAGGTGGGCATTGCTTCTCCAATATGTAGTTTCCTGTAAATAGATAAAGGCATTAAGTTAATTTTGGCACCTAAATCAGACAAAGCCTTACCGAAGTAATGTTCTCCTATGGTGCAAGAGATGGTGAAACTGTCAGGATCTTTCAACTTTGGGGGAAACTTCCTCTTAATGATAGCACTGCATTCTTCTATCAATGCTACTGTCTCGTAATCTCCCAATATTCTTTTTTCGTGAAAGAATGTCTTTCATGAATTTGACATAGCTGGGGATTCATTCCAACGCTTCTGGAAATGGAATGTTGATATGCAGCTTCTTAAAGATCTCCAAGAATCGAGCAAATTGTTTTTCCAGTTTGTGTTTCTAGAGACGGTGTGGAAATGGTGAAGGTGGAGTGAATCTGTCTCTATCATTTTCCTTTGTCTCTTTTTCCTCCATTTGTGGATTTTCTTTGCTGCTTTCTTTTGGAACTTCCTCAGTAGATGCCTTGATTCCAACATCTTTGTTGATTTCAGTACCGCTTTTCAAAGTGATGGTTTGACATTGCTCCTTCCATCGATTCCTTGGATTTGGTTATGTGTTGTTAGGAAGGTTACCTTGTGGTCTGTAACTCTGAGCATTAGCCAGTTGTCCCATTTGATTCTCCAGTGTTTTAATAGAAGCTGGTTGATTTTGAATTAATGCTGCTTGAGAGTCGTATTTTGCTTCAAGCTTTTTCAAATGGGCCAGCACTTCTGTTATTCCTGGTTCTTTTTCATACTTCTGGCCTTTGTTTGGCTGTTGGAATCCTGATGGTGGGTTGTTCTTTTGCCCTGAATTGTTTCTCCATGCGAAATTAGGATGATTCCTCCACCGTGGGTTGTAGGTGTTGGAATTTGGATTGGTCCAATGTCTGTTGAAATTGTTGACATAATTCACCGTCTCATCATGTTGCTTGTATGATTCTGCCTCTAGTGCTCCTCCATATGGTGAACCTATAGATCTAGCATTACCCTGCATGCTAAGAGTTTCCATGAATTTGCATATCCAATCCAGCTTGGCATTCATTGCTGTGTTGGCTCCAACTTCATAAATTCCTGCTATTCGTTGAATCATGCTCCTTTCTATTGGCCACAAAGAATTGTTGTTGGCCATTTCTTCAATTAGGTCCCAGGCCTGATCCTCTCATTTTTCCATTAAAGCTCCTTCAGCAGCAGCATCTATTATGGTTCTCATTAGTTTAGAAAGTCCATTATAGAATGTTTGGACTTTGCAAAGAATTTGGTGGCAAGAGTGTTCCAAGTTTTGATGGAACTTGCTAGTAGTGAATGAAGCCAAGTCTTAGCTCCATCTTTCAAGGAATATGGAAACACGCGCAGTCTCATTGCTTCTTCTGCCGCTCGGTTGTAATTGAATGTGCTGCAAACTTCAGGAAGTTGTTAATATGGGCATTAGGATCTTCAGTTGCATTCCCCCCAAATTGTATTGATTGTTGTATCATCTGAATGCATATTTTGATGTCACAAGCATTTGCTGGTAAAAGAGGAAATATAATACATGAAATGAAGCCGTCAGCCATCAGAATAGTTCTGTCTCGAATGGGAATTGGTGGTGCAACTTCCAAAGGTTCAGGTTCCATGTTGATTAGTGCTTCTTGACCTTCACGTCTTTCCCTTCTCAACTGTCTGATAGTTCTTTCAATTTCTAGGTCAAGCGAACGAATTTCAAAGCTTCTGGTTCTTCTAATGTAGTGATTGAGAACCTGAAATACAAGAAAACAAAATAATAAGTAAAAAGAAATTAGACAAATGTAAAAGTATCTAACCCCAAAATTAATAGTAAAAGATAAATAAGTCCCAGTAATGGCTCCAAAAACTTGATCGTGGTAAACACACACATAACACAAGCGCATGTATCGCTCAAGTAGTATAAAATGTATCAATCCCACGATGACTTAATACCTTAGCTATTAATTGATGACGTTAAATGCTTACGAGTATCTAATAGATTGATTGTTGTTTGGATGGTGATTTTTGTCTGAAAATAAGTAAATAAAGCAATGCGAAAGTAAATGAAAGGAAAATTCAATATTATAAAACTTTTTAGGGTTATGAATCATTCCAATATCTTTTAAAGATGAACTGACTATCTCATGTTTATTAACCTGGAACACGAAATTATGCAAAAGCCTCTGTCGATGGTGAGATGCAAACACCCAAAGTAATCCAATTAATCATATGTATATGTTAACCAAATGACATGAATTCATTAGGATTAAGTTCCAATTCTGGCTACCCCCACCCGACAGGTATATGTCTATCTTGGAAGGAAATCTACCTAAGGGTCACCATGCCCAAAGATGAGATCATGAGCTATTGAGTCTAAGGCAGAAACCTAAAATTCATTCGTCAAGTTTATTTTAAGTTTACCAAATCAATCTTATTAATGGCCAGTTAACAAGAAGCATTAACCTAAAGACTCAATAAATAAACCTTTATATTATCCTAGACACAAAATAACCACATATAAAATGGTGATATTGGAATTCATCACAACCCTAGATAAAAGGGTTTAGTTACCACACATATCTAGGAATATTAAAGACATAAAAAAATTAAATGACATAAAGTAAAGCTTGGAAATTAAAAAGATAAATAAATAATAAAAGAAAATATTGGGGTTAGAGGATCCATTTTTATTACTTCTAATTTAGATATCTCTCTTATTATAGTATATAAACTTTGCATGACATTACCAACCGACCATATAGGTGGTATCCTGATTAAGTCAAATTTATGATTAATTCCAACCGATAATAAAGGCGGTATCCAATTTAGTCAGGTTAAAATCAATTTAATTAAGTCCAACTGACCATAAAGGCGGTATCCTATTAGGTCACTAATCAACTATTCCCCTCCCCCAAACCTAATTAAGACATTGTCCCCAATGTCGAAAAAGTAGAAGAAGAGTTTAGATGACGATACCTGGTTAGCTGAAATTCTACATCTAAAAATAAAATTAAAGGTTAAGATCCAGATTTATCCGACGCTTCTTACAACGATCATTATCAGACCAGTTTATCTTGGAAAGGATAAGGTCAATTTGTGGTTCAAATGCTAAAAGTAGGTCAATAAATCATGGGCAGTTCTGACAGTGAAGAGGATCTCTTTTACAGGTTTTGACACGAACCCATTGTTGGATAATATGACCCATAGCGTCACTATTTGTACAGATCACGGTGTTGTTGTACAAATTAACTATGTGACAAGGAAATTGCACTCTCATCATTTGTGATTAGATCACCATAGATGTATAAATGAAGAGAGGTCCATATGATTAGTTCCTGGATTGAGATGATATGAGACAGTATCAATCCCCGAAGGATTAATCATTAAATATCCCTAGCCGAAGTATTATCGAGACTGGACATCGATAATGCGGAATAGGCTAGTATTGCACTTGTGCGCGTTGTGAGGGCACAACGGCATAGTTCTCATATATATAAGTATTGGATACTTATGCAAGTGCGATAGGAGGTTGTGTTTCACCGATGGTACGGGAAACAGCTTCGCTCTGGATAGACCCCTCGGAATCCCATTGGTATTATGACTATGTGTCTATGGGAGGCCGAAATCGAGGTAGGTGTGTATAGTCTTAACCTGAGACTTGCATCGCTAATACTTGCGATAATCGGTAGACTTTGGTCTTGGTGGTACAGGGTTTAACCGGTTCTGGTACACCGCTTCTGGGTTTATCAGAGAGTCGTAGTGTATTGGGTGTGATGTCAAGACGGAAGTGTCACTTCAGTCATATTGGAGTTGATGTCACGCAGGATACGGTACTAGTGCTCTTGAGTGTTGTGCAACCAATCGGGATATTGTGACCAGGTCATGTATATCCGATTATAGAGACTATGTTACCAGACATCCGACATGTGCTTCGGACGGGGCAGACACTTATCCAGCCCCAGCCCTAGCACGTGATTATCCGATACTGGGCCGATATACACAATACTACGGTATACTACGCTTGATACAGATATCTATATATTCCTGTAAGAATATTTCTGGAGAATTGGGTAGGCATGGCGTTTTGCTAGAGGCTAACCTTGTCTTGTAAGTCGATATAAACGTAGTACGAGGTACTTACGTGTTCGGACAGTCCGACGATCGTATTTACTGCCAACATATCCGGAGATCTCATGGGTCGGTTCCTGAAGATTCACCGATGACGTATTACTCGCACTTTGATTAATCTGGGATTAATTAGAAGAGAGAGATAGAATAATCTTGGATTAATTCGATGAGAGAGAAAATTAATCTGGGATTAATTACGGAGATATTTTATCTCGGATAAAATATCGTAAAGAGAGAGAACGATTAATTTGGAATTAATCGATAAAATTAATATATTTGATATATTAATCGAAATTGGATTTCGACACGGAATTAAAATTAGATTTTAATTCGGGCGAACGAGTTAATTTAGAATTAATTCGTTAGCGACGTGAATAGTGAATTCGCTAGGCGTAATCACTTAATTACGACGCGACGGAAAATTCGATAATTTGGAATTAGCGAACCCGAGCCCGAGAGTGATTGCGAGCGCATTCGCATTTCGAATTCGAGCGCGGCACGCGAGTCACATCAAGCGTCAAATCGCTAGTCGCGTCAATCGTCAAATTAATTGTCACTTTGAGTGATGTGACTTGACAATATGTCACTTTATTAAAGTGAATAGATGTGATGTGACTTAAAGTTAAAAGTTGAAATGATGAAAAAGCTTTATTGTTTTTAACTTTTGACTTTTGAATTAAAAGATAAGATATATATGTTTTATTTATTTTACTTGAAAAATGAAATAAAAAAAGATATATATTAAAAATCTTTTTCTCTCTCTCACATGCAACATTTACGTTTTCTCTCATCTCCCTCCTTTTCTTCTTCACGGCATCACTGCCGATTCTTCTTCATTTTCTCTGGTTTCACCGAGCATTTGAGAAGCAAAATGGAAGATGATAAGTGCTAGCACACACCTTGAGTGATACAAAGGTGATAGGGAAGTGAGTTTGTGAGCATGGAATCTCAAAGCTTGGAGCTTCAATGGAGTTCAAGCATGGCCGATTCTTGGAGGTTCAAAGAGGACCAAAATCGCACAGCCCACTGCAAGGAGGAGCCACTGCCGTGAGCTTGGAGGGGCCAAAATCGCACCTTGTTCTTCATTCATCAAAACCGTTCAATGTGAGTTATGTTTCCGCCTTACTCCTTTGATGTGTTCATACTCGGTTTTTATGCTTGATTTGTGATCCTTGGGACTTTGATTGAACACTTTCAATGGTATCTTGAGCTTTTGATGCATGAAAACCGAATTAGGGTTCTTGAGCAAATTTGGGGCTTTTTGATTTTAGCTTGATTCTGACAAATTGATTCTTTAAGAATGCTTATATTTGATTGAATTTGAGTTATATGTAATCAATTTGATAAAAAATTGATTGGATTGATTTTCCCCAATTTGCTTATTTTTGGTCAAAACTTTAATTTGGGCAAACTCGATTTAGGCATGATTTGGTTGAATTGTTTGATGAAGTATGCTTGAATGAGGTTGAATTGAAGTTGTGCATGATCAATTTCAAGAAAATTGGATTAGATCAATTTTCCCCAATTCTTTAGGTTGAACATGAAACTTGAAATTGGGTAAAATGTGTTTGAGCATGTTTTAATTGAATTGGATGTTTAAGTATGCTTAGAACTTGTTTAATTGAGATTGTGTGTGATCAATTTCGTGAAATTGGATTGGATTCAATTTTCCCCAAATTGAAGGCTTGGCCGAAAATTGCATAACCCTAATGTCTTGGTAATTTTGTTTTGTTTGATCATTGGATGACTTAAAACAATTGGTTAATGTTGTTTTGAAGTTCAATTGGATTGAATTTTGATTTAGAACATTTTTTCCCTTTTAAAGTGGCTTGGCCGAATCTTTATGGACATGAAATTCATTGTGATTTTGTTGTTTGATTCATTGGATGAATTGAATTAATTTGGGAAATTAAGATTGTGGACTCAATTGGATTGAAACCGAATCGAATTGAAAAACCCCTAATTGCCGAGACTTGAAAGTGCATGATTAATTAGGCTAATGATGTTTTAGAAATGTTAATTGGGTAATTGATTATGTAATACACTTAGGTTAATTAATTGTGTGAAATTTGGAATTTTATAAGTTAATTAATTTGGGCTTGATTTTGGAAATTGGCTTGTTAGGTTGTAATTGGGCTTTTGGGCTTTGTTGTAACAAAGTTGGGTTTAGGCAAAATTGGTTGGATCCAATTAGGCCCAAAACCGAATCCAAAAGGTCCAATTATGACTTAATGGACCTTAATTATTTAATTGGGCCTAATGGGCCAAATTAATTTAAAGGCTTATGGGGTAACTCCCGGATTGGATTTTGGTTGTTCGGTTTGATCCGAGTTGACCAAAAGTCCACGCCTATAGAAATTAATTAAAAGCCCATTGGACTTTAATTAAATAAAACATTAGATGTTAGTCGGGCTTTGAGACCCGTTGCGATTAAATTTGGAATTTAAGTCGTAAAGGTTCGTTAATAAAGGTGTAATATTTAATTTGGAATTAAATAATGAATTAGAATTAAATACGTATTAAATTGGATTTAATTATGTAATTTAATTTAATTCGTAGAAATTGTACTTTGAGTACGTGTTCGCAAAACGAGTTTGACTCAAACAAAAATCAAATCTTTGTTTGAACATTGGATGATCACTAATATTCAAGATTAATTAATTTGATTGATTGATTGATAACATGCTTGTATGAATACATGGTTGTGATGTTTGAATAATGTATATCGGATGGATATTAGTCGGGTTGGGCGATTTTGGAAATTGTAATAAATTTGATTTATTAAATTGGACCTGCGTGTCCAGCCTTATCTCCTATTTCTTTGTATTCTCTTCTCACCTATTCCCCTCCATGTAAAAGAGGTTTCTTTAGAAGTGTAGTGTAACGGGTAGAAGTAATACAAGTGCTAGCGGGAGAGAGAAAGTGAGAGATTTGATCTAGGATCAATGTAAAATATCCATCCGCATATCATTATTATTTTATTTCATACTCGCTTTATTATGTGTTTAGAATGCATGCTTAAGGGTGTATGATGATGAGACCTTAATAAAGATAATTAAATTGGTAGCCAATTTGCACGCGAAAAAACCTCGTTAAATATCATGCGTTTTTCCTTCCATTGAGTGATTCTTACTCAAGATCCGAGATTGGCAGGGGTTGTTGGCCAAAGTCAAGCCCTTGTCCATCAAAGATGTGTTTTAATCACGAGGCTTTGTTCCATATCGGTGTCGTGTCCAAGTTGTGGTTTGTTGGCCAAAGTCAAGACCACTTCTTGTCCATTGACATTGATTACGAAACTTCCATGTCAATGGGTCCGCGCTTGACTGGGATCACTAGGTTTGTTGTGCCAAAGCCAAGGCCTAGTTGATTCAGAGGAAAAAGGTTAGGGTATGCATTCGATGTATAGGCATATATAAGATATATGTTTGGGACTTGGATGTCCACCTACTGGATCTAGGAGTTGGATAAGATCCAATTGATCTTAGAGATCTACCTAGTTAATTATCATACAATTTGTTGGCCAAAGTCAAGATTGTGTGATATTTAACAGGATCCTAGCCCACTAGGAGACACGGTTTCCCGAGTACTCGACAGAGGGTTAGAGGCTCGACGAAAAATAGTGGGAGGCAAGAATTGAATTTGCAATACTCGTTCAATTACTCGCCATATGCGCTCATTTAAATTATTTAGTCATTAGATTAAATGTTAGTTAGACTAATAATATTTAAATTGTTGTTTTGATTAAACAGTTGGACTGTATTATACTTGATTATATATAATTGGATTATATTAATCAATATATTTGAATTAATTAATTTCAGTTTACAGTTGATTATAATTGGATTATAGTAATCAATGTAATTGAGGTTAATTAATTTGGATTATATTTGATTATATAGTTGGACTATTATAATCATTATAATATATAAAGTACCACTAATCGTTGATTAAATAGTTGGACTATTGTAATCAAGATAAAATTGAAAAGTTGGATATTTAAAATATAATCTGGGATTAAAATATTTTAAATGATTTAATTTTCAAATTGGGAATAAATAATAGGTTACGTTATTTGATAAAATAACTTATTATACCTTAAGCCCAAAATTAAGCAAGATAAGTAGAACATAAAATCTTTGGAAGATTTTTGTGATGATGACTTTAATGCTTAATTTAATATACTTGTCATAAATCTAATTTTTGGATTTAAGAAGTATTAAAATTGCAATTTATAATTCTTGGAGAATTAATTGACTATTCATGTAAAGTCAAAGTTTGCAATTGGGCATGTAGCACGAGGTGCACATTCCTTTCAATATTCTAAAAACCCAAGGCTTGGCCTAAGGTTCCTAAAATATTGAAAAGGATAATTGACATATCCCAAAGTGACTACCATTTGGATATGGAAGACACGAAGGAATTAAAGAAAGGGCGAGGCTCTAACTTTAAAAATGTTTGTCTTAGTTATGTTCACAGCTAGTATTGAAATTAGATTTTAAATACTTAGTGTGGTACATAAAATATATGTATTGATATTCAGAATCTGCTTTGAGCAGGATACTGACTTCAAGCTGAGATTGCTCTGCGAATCGGAAACGGGACGAAAGTCGCTGTTTCGACCGTAGATACCTAAGTTTAGGAACTACCCTTCGGGTATATACTTGAATTAGGAAAACTAGTTTGACTAGAGACATTATCTCTTTATCAGTGTTTAATCCGTTGCGGATAAAACCTTTATATTATAGAACACTGAGTGTTTTATTATATAAAGATGATACTGAGAGACAAATATTAGATATAAATAACAGAATTTATATTTTGAATATAAATAAAAATCTCAAACATATAAATTGACAAATAAATAGCTCAAATTGATTTGATCAATATAGACTTATTTGTGGCATTGTTGTCTAGGACACAATTTAATTAGACTCGTATATCCACACTTTTGAAGAGTGGGTACTAGGACTGATTTGACTATTCAAATAAGGTCTGCGAATCTAGTTTATTAGGTAAAGTACCTAAAATACTATTTGCTTGGTAATAGTGTTAGTGCCACCGATCTGTTAGCCCTATTCATGGTGAAGTAAGTGGGCCCATATCTAGCTAGGCTAGATGTGAACATGAATATTTCGTGACCTTAACGGATGTGGGATCACGTTATGGTTATGTGTTTCTTTTGAAGAACACAAATCAGAAACTTTAAAGTTTCGACACGAAATACATAAACAGATCGGCTATAGCATTATTCCGCCACGGTAAGACCGTAATGGAAAATACTTTAGCAGTAAGTTTCTCGTATACTTGAAAGAGTATAGTATTCTTTCAATGAGGACTCCTCTTGGAACACGTCATTTTGACGGTGTGTCCGAACAGGATTAACCGAATTTTGTTAGACATAATAAGATTAATCACGAGTCGCTTTGAGCTACCATTTCCTTCAATAGGATATGTACTAACAGTGCAAAACTTATTTAGAATAAGGTTCCATATAAATCTGTTTGACAGATATCGTATAGGATATGAACAGGAAAGTAACGAGGTTTCTCATTCCTGACAATTTGGGTATGCTAGGCATAACGTTTGGATGATACCAAACTAAGGACCCAAATTGGATAAGTGCCAATATAGGTTATCCTATGGGAAACCATAAGTATAGTACTTATACATCTCACATGAGAACAATGTGATTGTTGCTCTCCATGCGGTTTTCCTAAGAGGAATACCGATATGCAGTGGTAAGTGGGAGGATAGTATAACTCGATGAAAATCGGAGTAATACTGTTCTAGGCACTGAATCTTAATGGAACATATATAATTCATCAAGGATGAAACTATACCATTAATCTTCGAATACACAAGAACAAAGGAAGTGATACGAGGTATCGACTCCCTATCATGACAAAGTGTCATGAGTCCGAAATGGATTCCATGTATATCAATAAGTTTGGATACTAGTTGATGTACCACAAGGCATTGTGCCTATTGGTACTATAAGTCTTCAAGGAAGACGTACATGGATGGCAATATACCAACGTATAAAGCTAGGCTTTTAACGGAAATGTATCGTTATCGACATTGTGATTGATTACGATTCAACCTTTTACCTATTGCCACTGTAGATCCATTTGGATGATGCTTGCTGACGCGAGCATAAGTTCTTGGAATTATCATTTTGATGCAATCATAATGGTGTATGATTTAATCAAAACGAAAATGATTCTAGTGTAAATAAGAGGGTTAGTGGGAGCGCACTGACAGTGGCTGTCCTATAAAATAATGATAATACGTCATTCTTGGAAATGATATTCCCATAAAAATAAATGTCGGCGAAAGCTTGGCTTTCGAAATACTCTCCGTGGAACCGTACATTGAAAAATGTACAAGACCTGGTGTATCATACGCTTTGAGCATATGGATTCACAAACAGGACAATCCGAGTGATAGTCACTGGATTGATGTTAGGAACATCCGTTAGTATCTTAGAGAACTAAGGATGCTGTCTTAGTCTATGGAGTAGGAGAACTTGAAGTGACTGGGATCACTGTAGCAAGTTTCCTATAACCGATAAAGACGACTAAAAGTCGCAAACGGTACTATACAGTTTGAATAACGGTGCAGTGAGCTGGAAATATTCCGAGCAAGATAACTGTTGCCGAATTAACAACAAATGCGGATTATTGCTGCAGCTGAGGCAGCAATAGAAGCCATTTGGATCGATAATAAATCTAATTAGAATTAGATATAGTTCTGTTAGCAGCTGAGCTAGGCGTCAGCACAGGCTAAAGAATTAAAGGTCTCATCGACGATCCAGATATATACTTCTATATCATCTGATTCGTTCGGATCATACATCGTGGCGATGTGATGATCGTGTAAATCGCGTCAGACGATAATTAAGCAAATCCGCTGACGAAAACATTTCCTCAGCAATTTGAGCGAATTGTACATAGTTCGGGTGTTAGACACTCGAGTGACTGGCTATGTGCCAAGTGGGAGATTGTTGGATAATATGACCCATAGCGTCACTATTTGTACAGATCACGGTGTTGTTGTTGTACAAATTAACTATGTGACAAGGAAATTGCACTCTCATCATTTTGATTAGATCACCATAGATGTATAAATGAAGAGAGGTCCATATGATTAGTTCCTGGATTGAGATGATATGAGACAGTATCAATCCCCGAAGGATTAATCATTAAATATCCCTAGCCGAAGTATTATCGAGACTGGACATCGATAATGCGGAATAGGCTAGTATTGCACTTGTGCGCGTTGTGAGGGCACAACGGCATAGTTCTCATATATATAAGTATTGGATACTTATGCAAGTGCGATAGGAGGTTGTGTTTCACCGATGGTACGGGAACAGCTTCGCTCTGGATAGACCCCTCGGAATCCCATTGGTATTATGACTATGTGTCTATGGGAGGCCGAAATCGAGGTAGTGTGTGTATAGTCTTAACCTGAGACTTGCATCGCTAATACTTGCGATAATCGGTAGACTTTGGTCTTGGTGGTACAGGGCTTTAACCGGTTCTGGTACACCGCTTCTGGGTTTATCAGAGAGTCGTAGTGTATTGGGTGTGATGTCGAGACGGAAGTGTCACTTCAGTCATATTGGAGTTGATGTCACGCAGGATACGGTACTAGTGCTCTTGAGTGTTGCGCAACCAATCGGGATATTGTGACCAGGTCATGTATATCCGATTATAGAGACTATGTTACCAGACATCCGACATGTGCTTCGGACGGGGCAGACACTTATCCAGCCCCAGCCCTAGCACGTGATTATCCGATACTGGGCCGATATACACAATACTACGGTATACTACGCTTGATACAGATCTATATATTCCTGTAAGAATATTTCTGGAGAATTGGGTAGGCATGGCGTTTTGCTAGAGGCTAACCTTGTCTTGTAAGTCGATATAAACGTAGTACGAGGTACTTACGTGTTCGGACAGTCCGACGATCGTATTTACTGCCAACATATCCGGAGATCTCATGGGTCGGTTCCTGAAGATTCACCGATGACGTATTACTCGCACTTTGATTAATCTGGGATTAATTAGAAGAGAGAGATAAATTAATCTGGGATTAATTCGATGAGAGAGAAAATTAATCTGGGATTAATTACGGAGATATTTTATCTCGGATAAAATATCGTTAAGAGAGAGAGAACGATTAATTTGGAATTAATCGATAAAATTAATATATTTGATATATTAATCGAAATTGGATTTCGACGCGGAATTAAAATTAGATTTTAATTCGGGCGACGAACGAGTTAATTTAGAATTAATTCGTTAGCGACGTGAATAGTGAATTCGCTAGGCGTAATCACTTAATTACGACGCGACGGAAAATTCGTTAATTTGGAATTAGCGAACCCGAGCCGAGAGTGATTGCGAGCGCATTCGCATTTCGAATTCGAGCGCGGCACGCGAGTCACATCAAGCGTCAAATCGCTAGTCGCGTCAATCGTCAAATTAATTGTCACTTTGAGTGATGTGACTTGACAATATGTCACTTTATTAAAGTGAATAGAGATGTGATGTGACTTAAAGTTAAAAGTTGAAATGATGAAAAAGCTTTATTGTTTTTAACTTTTGACTTTTGAATTAAAATAAGATATATATGTTTTATTTATTTTACTTGAAATGAAATAAAAAAAGATATATATTAAAAATCTTTTTCTCTCTCTCACATGCAACATTTACGTTTTCTCTCATCTCCCTCCTTTTCTTCTTCACGGCATCACTGCCGATTCTTCTTCATTTTCTCTGGTTTCACCGAGCATTTGAGAAGCAAAAGGAAGATGATAAGTGCTAGCACACACCTTGAGTGATACAAAGGTGATAGGGAAGTGAGTTTGTGAGCATGGAATCTCAAAGCTTGGAGCTTCAATGGAGTTCATGCATGGCCGATTCTTGGAGGTTCAAAGAGGACCAAAATCGCACAGCCCACTGCAAGGAGGAGCCACTGCCGTGAGCTTGGAGGGGACAAAATCGCACCTTGTTCTTCATTCATCAAAACCGTTCAATGTGAGTTATGTTTCCGCCTTACTCCTTTGATGTGTTCATACTCGGTTTTTATGCTTGATTTGTGATCCTTGGGACTTTGATTTAACTCCAACACCCATTTCTCCTTGCATCATAAAGAAACACACAAAAAAGTCATAAAATCCATCAACATTAAACAGTATAATTGGTTTCTGGTGTATATTCAAGTCCGTCCAAGATAGCACTGTAAAAATTTCCTACATCGTGCCCAAGCCACTTGGCAAAGCAATAAAAGCATCAGCACGGTTAATCATTTCAACCAGTTGTTCAGACATACCCTGCACAATGCATTGGTCTAACCATAAAGTAACTCTTCGAGTGCCAATTTACTACTAGGTATGAATTCTCTCATATAGTCCTCGTCAAGAAATACAAATATTTTGTTCTTTTCTTAGACTATAAAAGAATTCATTCATAGTTTCACTGTCAATAAACATTGATCTCATCATGTCTAGTAGGGTTTGATTTCTCTTTTCTGCAACATCATTCTGATGTGGTGTTCCCAGTGTTATGAGTTGAGATATTATCCAATGCTCAACTAAGAACTCCTCGAATTCATTGTCGAGGTATTCTCCTCCATGACCTGATAGCAGAATTTTGGTACTTTACCTAACCAGTTCATAACCTTAGCACAATACTCCTTGAACTTTTCAAAGGTACCTAATTTATGCTGCATTAGGTAAACATGCACATATCTAGAATAATTATCAACAAATATGACGAAATATTCATAATCACTTAGCAATTAATTGGCTCTTAGCCCTTTTCAAATAAAAGGTCTATTGGTCTTATTACCATCTAGACTAAATTCATAGACTGCTAAGTTGTGATCCTTTAAATGACTTAAAGATCCATTTTCTACTAATCAGTTTATCTTGTCAATGTACATATGGCCAAGTTTGATATGCCATAGATATGTGTTATTGTGAAAAATGACGTGCCATTTAGTTTTAGGTTTTTCAACCTTAAACATCTCAGTGTTTAGCAGTGAGTTATGTGTTAACAATCTTAACACAAACAAGTTATCTCCTAGTTTCATTTTCATATATGTAGTTCATTTTTGAAATAATAACTATTATTATTAAATAAAATGGAAACTATCATGCAATATTTTTGAAACAGAAATCAAATTTCTGCAACAAAATGGGAATAAACAATAATTTGTTTAAATTCAAATAATATTTATTTGAAGATTGAAAACTAATAACTCCCACTGTTTTTACTGAAACAACATTCCTTGTCCTAGCTCTCATGGTAAAGTTACCTTCAGCAAGGTCTTTCCATGTCTCAAGTAGCTATAATCTTAGCCTTACTAGTGTTTCTTTCTTATCTTTGCAGTTTTGAAAGACTCGGCAACACTTGCCTCTCCACTAGGCTTACAAGGATCCATCAGTATGGACTCCAAAGAGGTGAGCACATATAACAGTTATGTAAGGGGGAAAATCAGCTGGTTCACAACAAGATTACTCTTAAACTAGAGGAGACTATTTGAAAGAGATCATATTATTATGGTCACCTGACTATGGGTGGCCGCATTGAAATATGTCATCATCCTCGAGACATTTTTTTGGATGGATGTCTCATCTTTTATCTTTGTGGTCATCACTCAGACTAAGGCATTATGATGTTACCGCTTAGAAGGATACCCAAACATGTCCTGCAATGACTATATCATCATGGATGTTATAGCCATTGGCTCATGCTTTGGAGCAAGAACACCAGACATCCGTACTAACAATTAGTAGTGGGTCTTCTTATTGGCCATACCCACCTTTGGTGAGTATCATACATAGCTTGGCTCTAGAGGACACTCATCCTTCAGTACAAATGCAGGTCTTCAAAAGACCATGACAGCTTTCATGTTACTTTTCTTTTAACATACTTTCTCTCGTATATTTGACATTTAGCAAGTATGGAAATATCAAAAAAATGGCTGATAAATTTTAAGGTAAACATGCATTCAAAATTTCATTCATTGCATATTAAAATCATCAAAAGTATTTTTGGCATAAAATTAAACATGATGCATGAACCATGGATAATGAATTAGAAACCTAAGAGAATTACCATGCCACAAAAATCTATCATCCCATAAGTAAGTGTCGTCGGTAGGGTCAAGTACTTGCATAACAGATCGAGATAATCTCAATTGATAATATATACAGGAATAACTCTTATTCTTATATTAACCAACTATTGTTTGATTCGATCAATGAATTTTGATTAATAATTAATCATTCCTTGTGAGTGTGACCCGTCTTTTCAAGACCATTGGCCTTAATTACTGAAGTATCGCCGTAGGGTAGGTCAGTTCACCAGATACATCTAGAATCCCTATCCTCTCAGAATCCAAACCTGATATTGACCCAAAATGGACAACATCCATATGTTAGTGTTCCTAGAACATACCAAGGATCTAATAAGCAAGAAAAGGTGTTCATAAATTCATTATAAGTTGCGGAATTACTTACATTGAATGGATTTGTGCTTTTAAAATTTTGAGAAGAAGATCTCCAAGATCCTTCCTTTGTTGATTCCAAGTTTTGAGTTGGTTTCCAAGATCCTTTCTTTAATGATTCCAAGCTTTGAGTTGTTTGAATGAAGATCTCCAAGATCCTTCCTTTGTTGATTCCAAGCTTTGAGTTGGTTTCCCTATCACCTTAGTTGATTCCATGAAGTGCTAGCTTTGTTGATTTTGCAACAAAATCAAAAAGAAGATAGAGAGGAAGCTCATGCCCATTGCAAGGATAAATTAGGGTTTCATTTGTTTCAAGTGTTGTATTACACAAGTGAAGAGAGATAGAAGGCTTTTGGTAAAATCCCTTTTACCATTTTCACCTAAACTAGGTGGTTGGGTAAATGGTTTTACCAAAACCATTTCAAGGTGGTTGGATGGTTGGTGGCTTGGCATAAATGCCAACTACCCTCCCAACTACCATATGTGAAGTGGGCCCCACATTTGAATTCAAAATTCAAATGGATTCTACGAATGTTTGCCGCGGCTCGGATTCGTTTAATCCGATTAAACGAATTTCCGTCGCTAAATAATTAAATCTAATTTAATTAAATGACGACGCCTCGTAAATATATTACGAATGTCGTTTATGAATTAATTCTAAATTAATTCGTTCGCTCGTATTAAAGTCCAACTTTAATTTCGTAATGAAATCAAATTCATATTAATATATCTGATATATTAATTTTAGACCATACGAATAAATTAAATAGAAAAATCAAATTTAACTATTAAATTTATTCTACCGATTAATTCCAAATTAATCGCGTTCTCTCTCTTCCGAACACATTTAATCCCAGATTAAATAATACCTCAATTAATTTTCTCCATCTTAATTAATCCCAGATTAATTATCTCTCTTAATTAATCCCAGATTAATTCTAATTCGAGTCAACTGTCATCGGTGAATCTTTGGGAAGCGACCCAATAGATCCCTGGATATGTTGGCAGTAAATACGGTCAACAGATTATCTGAATACGTGCGTAACTCATACCACGTGCTTACCGATTTACAAGACATGGTTGGCTTCTAGCAAAGCACCGAGCCTACCCAATTTTCCAGAAATATTCTTACTGGAATATATAATCTATGTCAGGCGTAGTATACGTAGTATTGCATATTGCGATCCAGTATATATGTCCACCCCCGCCCGACAGGTATATGTCTATCCGGGAAAGAAATCTACCTAAGGGTCACAATGCCCCAAGATGAGATCATGAGCTATTGAGTCTAAGGCAGAAACCTAAAATTCCTTCGTCAAGTTTATTTTAAGTTTACCAAATCAATCTTATTAATGGCCAGTTAATAAGAAGCATTAAGCTAAAGACTCAATAAATAAACCTTTATATTATCCAAGACCCAAAATAACCACTTATAAAACGGTGATATTGGAATTCATCACAACCCTATATAAAAGGTTTAGTTACCACACATATCTAGGAATATTAAAGACATAAATAAAGTAAATGACATAAAGTAAAGCTTAGAAATTAAAAAATAAATAAACAATAAAAGAAAATACTGGGATTAGAGGATCCACTTTTATTACTTCTAATTTAGATATCTCCCTTATTATTGTATATAAACTTTGCATGACATTACCAACCGACCATATAGGCGGTATCTTGATTAAGTCAAATTTATGATTAATTCCAACCGACCATAAAGGTGGTATCCAATTTAGTCTGGTTAAAATCAATTTAATTAAGTCCAACCGACCATAAAGGCGATATCCCATTAAGTCACTAATAAAATATTCCCCTCCCCCAAACCTAATTGAGACATTGTCCCCAATGTCTAAAAAGTAAAAAAGAAGGGTTTAGAAGACGATACCTGGTTAGCTGAAATTCTACATCTAAAAAGAGAATTACTGGTTAAGATCCAGATTTATCCGACGCTTCTTACCACGATCATTATCGGACCAGTTTATCTTGGAAATGATATGGTCAATTTGTGGTTCAAATCCTAAAAGTTGGTCAATTAAATCATGGGCAGTTCTGACAGTGAAGAGGATCTCTTTTACAGGTTTTAACACAAACCCATTTCTCATGGCATCATCAATAAACTCACAAAAAAGTCATAAAATCCATCAACATTAAACAGTCCAATTGGTTTCTGGTGTATGTTCCAGTTTGCCCAAGATAGCACTGTAAAAATTTCCTCCATCGTGCCCAAGCAACCTGGCAAAGCTATAGAAGCATCAGCACGATTAATCATTTCAACCAGTTGTTCAAACATACCTGGCATAATGCATTGGTCCAACCATAAAGTAACTCCTCGAGTGCAAATTTACTACGAGGTATGAATTCTCTCATATAGTCCTTGTCAAGAAATACAAATATTTTGTTCTTTTCTTAGATTATAAAATAATTCATTCACAGTTTCACTGTCAATAAACATTGATCTCATCATGTCTAGTAGGGTTTGATTTCTCCTTTCTGCAAAATCATTCTGATGTGGTATTCCCAGTGTTATGAGTTGAGATATTATCCCATGCTCAACTAAGAATTCCTCGAATTCATTGTCGAGGTATTCTCCTCCACGATCTGATAGCAGAATTTTGGTATCTTTACCTAATCAGTTCACAACCTTAGCACAATACTCCTTGAACTTTTCAAAGGTACCTGATTTATGTTGCATTAGGGAAATATGCACATATCTAGAATAATCATCAACAAATGTGACGAAATATTTATAATCACTTAGCAATTAATTGGCTCTTAGCCATTTTCAAATAAAAGGTCTATTGGTCATATTACCATATAGACTAGATTCATAGACTGTTATGTTGTGGTCCTTTAACTGACTCAAAGATCCACTTTCTACTAATAAGTTTATCTTGTCAAGGTAAATTTGGCCAAGTTTGAGATGCCATAGATATTTGTTATTGTGAGAAATCATTTGCCATTTAGTTTTAGGTTTTTCAATCTTAAACATCTCAGTGTGAGCAGTGAGTTATGTGTTAACAATCTTAACACATACAATTTATCTCCTAGTTTCATTTGCATATATGTAGTCCATTTTTGAAATAATAACTATTATTATTAAATAAAATGGAAACTATCATGCAAAAGTTTTGAAACAAAAATCAAATTTCTGCAACAAAATGAGAATAAACAACAATTTGTTTAAATTCAAATAACATTTATTTGAAGATTGAAAACTAATAACTCCCATTTTTTTACTGAAACAAACATTCCATATTCTAACTCTCATGGTAAAGTTACCTTCAGCAAGGTCTTTCCATGTATCAAGTAGCTATAACCTTAGCATTACTAGTGTTTCGTTATTTTCTTTGCAGTTTTGAAAGACTCGGCAACACTTGCCTCTCCACTAGGTTTACAAAGATCCATCAGTATGGACTCCAAAGAAGTGAGCACATATAGCAGTTATGTAAGGGGGGAAAATCAGCTTGTTCACAATAGGATTACTCTTAAACTGCATGAGACTCTTTGCAAGAGATCATATTATTATGGTCACCTGACTATGGGTGGCCGTATTGAAATAGGTCATCATCCTCAGACGTTCTTTTGGATGGACGTCCCATCCTTCATCTTCCTGGTCATCACTCAGACTAAGGCCTTATGATGTTACCGCGTCGAAGGATACCCAAACATGTCCTGCAATGACTACATCATCATGGATGTTATAGCCATTGGCTCATGCTTTGCAGCAAGAGCACCAGACATCCGTACTAACAATTAGCAGTAGGTCTTCTCATTGGCCATACCCACCTTTGGTGAGTATCATACATAGCTTAGCTCTAGAGGGTACACCTCCTTCAGTACAAATGCAGGTCTTCAAAAGACCATGACAACTTTCATGTTACTTTTCTTTTAACGTAACTTTCTCTCGTATATTTGACATTTAGCAAGTATGGAAATATCATAAAAATGACCGATAAATTTTAAGATAAACATGCATTCAAAATTTCATTCATTGCATATTAAAATCATCAAAAGTATTTTTGGCATAAAATTAAACATGATGCATGAACCATGAATAACGAATTAGAAACCTAAGAGAATTACCATGCCACAGAAATCTATCATCCCACAAGTGTCGTCGTATGGAAGGTCAAGTACTTGCATGACAGATCGAGATAATCTCAATTGATTAATATATACAGGAATAACTCTTATTCATATATTAACCAACTATTGTTTGATTCGATCAAGGAATTTTGATTAATAATTAATCATTCCTTTGTGAGTGTGACCCGTCATTTCAGGACCCTTGGCCTTAATTAGTGAAGTGCCACCGTGGGGTAGGTCAGTTCACCAGATACATCTATAATCCATATCCTCTTAGAATTCAAACCTGATATTGACCCAAAATGGACACCATCCGTAGGGGACAAAAACAAAACCGTCTCGAGGCGCCTTTTGAATCTCACATTTTCGGACTAACAATGGAGATCGCGGGATATATTGTCATATATCTCTCTCCCACTCATTATTTTATAGTTTAAGGTTTCTATTACACTAGTATTTAATTCATTTAGATTATGCACGGCTAAAAACATAACCTAATTAATACTAGTTGATGATTAGTGATATCTCCAAATTTTAACACTAAAAAATTTGTTCACGGATGCTTATTAGTCCGAACTAATACTTTAATTAAATAATTTAATTAAGTGTTCTTTTTAGTGAGCTATTTCAATTTGAACTCTTAAATATTTAGTTCACTATTTTAAGTTTAAAATGAAATTCGGATTTAGATAATTATTTAATTAAACTATTTAATTAGGTGTAGGTGACTTATGTTATTTTTAATTGGTACGTGGAGTTGTATCCCGAGTGCAGACCATATTACTGTCCATTCAAAATCGGCTATGGAATTTATGTCCGGGTTTCCATCCTATATACCAAATTAAATAACTAGTCTCCTATCAATTATCTTTTCCCGAATTACCAATTTTAAACTTGTTCAAATTAAACTATTTTAATTTATTTGCATGTATTAATCTAAATTTTTAACTATTTTAAATTTTGCATAACTTTTATGCTTGGATTAAACCAACATGCATTTAATGCCATGACATTTTATAATGCATGAGTGAGCATCCTATACTATATGAAATGTTATTCAAACAATTTGAATTGTAAACATACATACAACAAAAACTAATACATTGACCGGGCTTTTTGGTTTTCTATATTAATCTAATTAATACGCAAAATACCCAAGGCATTCCTTGGTCTTCAACTCTTGACTTCATGGATTGTCCTGTGGAAAGTTTACTCCCGAGTAGTAACATTCGCAATATATGGATATAATGCTTCAAGTAGTCGTGTGTTCACTACGGACCACATTAGCACTTTTGCTCGTAAGACATACTTTCGTGTGGTATCATCTCCACACGTCGCCGTCGAACTCACCATGCCTATGCTTATCATAGCTTCCCATAACCACAATCCACATTTACCAAACATTGCTCAATTACTACTTTAGTGTCCTCCTTGGCCATGCGCTCCATAAGTTACATAGTAAAATTAAATACAACATTTCTAATTAATTCCTAAAATGGCCTTATAGCATTACATTTCCAAAAACACTATTAAAACCAAAAAGCCGGAATAATTTACGACTAATGCATTTAAAATAAATAAATATCATCACATGAATTATTTATCTCATAAAATATATTTATTTAATTTTATGTCCACTACTATTACATATAATATTTTCATTTCTCATGCAACTCATACATAAAAATAAACACATTAATTATCGCATAATTAAAATTAAAAAAAGAAGAGTTATAATACTTTTCAATCTTACTATTGATACCAATTGTAGATAACACTTCCCCTCGAGCAGCGGAAGCGGCTTAGGCACCCGGAAAGAACCTTGAAATTTTTTTATACACTCCTCAACTTAATCCAGAATTTTTCTGTCGAAAGATCTGAACATCCCCGTATTTTATCCACTGTCGAATGCTCATCACGCATGAACCATGAACCACAAGCCACAGCATTTGATGGTCAACACGCACGCACCAAATTAGTCAGTGGAACCAGTCACGCACCAGGCTTGTGCCTGTTCGTCTCCCACACATTATCATCCAACAGTCACGCACAACAACCGTTAGATTGAAATAATAATCAACCCTTGATTCTTTCATCTGCATGTGCTGTTACTTTGAAATAATAATCAACCCCTGATTTAATTTTGAACAGCTCACGCCCTTTGCAAACAAGTGCATATTAAATCAACACACATCATGCGTTGACTTCCATCATGCACGCACTGCTTGGCTTCTTTCTCTTTATGGGTTGCACACGTCCAGTGGCCATTTGCATTCATTCAAAATTGCAATTGTTTTTCAAACCATCATATTGATACATGCGCAACAGCATCAGACATGCCTATCTTTGAACACATGCGCATCTTACTTCATCATGCCATGTGCGTTATAGATTTGATCATGCGCCAGCCATTGCCGATAGATCTGTATGTATAACTTTGCATTGCCGTGAGTGTGTGTTCAGATCCACCACTCAATTTTTCGTGTTATATCTCACCACCATAAATCCGTGCGAGTGGGTTCGGATCAACTCACTTGTTGAAAAATTTTCTTGAGAAAATTTTCACTTGTGCTTCTCTCTTTTCTCTCCATTTCAATATCATTGAAAAGATGAGAGTGACTTGCTTGGAATGTGAAGAGAAAAGACTTCCAATTTATATTTAGGGTTTAGGTTAACTAAATGTACATTTACAAAATTAACCTTAACCCTAATCACACATATAAATTTGGGCCAATATCATTTTTGTCACAACAAAATTATTAATTTCAAAATTAAATATAATATCAAATATCATTTAATTTGAAATTAAAATTTAACATATAACTTATATCATGATATAAATTACATATTTGATTTTGAATTAAATCAAATTTAATTTAAAAATCAAATCCTATATTAAATGAATATTTAATAATCATTAATATAAAAATTATATATTAAACATTTTAATATATAATTTCAAAGTATGACATTATATAATATTAATCAAATTGATAATTATATCAATAAATAATTCTCAATTATTTAATATTTTTCAAGTGAGTATTCCATGGATTCCTATAGTGTAACGAGCTAACACGGAGACCAAATGGACCTACAGTTCTGAACTCCAATAATCTTGAAATATTAATTAAAACTCTTTAATTAAATATTCCGAATTATTAACTTTAAGTTATTCCACTAAAAACCTAAAGCTGCACTCTTATCACTGAATATATATTTTATACCAAAAGTCAACGACGTCCACCGATATAATCACTGCATATAGATTGACCCTCCACGAGTATCTCATAATTAAAACCGAGTCATAATGTGTAACGACCGATAATTTCGTTAACCGAAAATCTCGACTACTGTTTTATTCTGGGACGAATATTCATTATATAAGTTATGTTGAGCACACATATACTCGTGAGGCAACCCTGGGGACAATCGTTATTCCTCGAAGTTCTGATACATAATTGTATAATATATCACTCCAGACAGCCCATGGTATTTGGGTCGTCACATTCTCATACGAACTCCGATTTTTTATGAATTTTATATCGTCGAAAAGCTAAGATCAAGATCTACGACTTTCGCATTGAATATTTTTTTAAATTCGGACCGAAAATGAATCAAAAACGCAGATTAAAAATTTGGATGAATAGTACCGAGGGGCATTATAGAGAATTCTTCAAGTTTCCACAAATTTCTCAATTCTTCCCCATTTTGATAATTTCAAAAATACCCAAGTATAAAAGGATGTCACTATTTTTATTTCACAAAAAATTAGAGAAAATGAGAAAGAAGAAACGTGCGGAAAGAAAGGAGAAAGAAAAAAGAAAGGAGAAGAAGGAAGAAAGATGAAGAAAGAAGAAGTAGCAAATGAGAAAAACAAGTACCAATCTTCAAGAGTTAAGAAGATGATTGGCAACAATTGTGGACTTAGAGAATGAAGGAAAATCAAGGAAAATAAGGTAAAGAATCTTGACCCAAAAGTAAAGTCATAGATTTTTATGAGATTGATGTCATGATGGGATTATTGGTACAATCAGGATTGCCAATTGGTAATTTATGTGTTGAGAAATGCTTCTGGTGTAAGTCGCGTCACGACACGCACGGCGAAAGTCAGGGTACGTCTCTATACGATTTGCGTCGCGATGCGCGATGCCTTCGCATCTTGACGCGTGAGTCAATAATTGCCCAAATTAGTTTCTAAACATTCCAGTTTCACCCGAACATGTTAGAGACTACCTTATAAGTCTCGTATCAACTCGTACATATAAATTACGTCATGATTTACATACTACATGTTTTAGAGTGATAGTCCTTAATTAAACAAGAAAATTTAGCTTAGTCCCGATATATATATATATATATATATATATATATGTATATATAATATTATTCGTCCGTTGCTTGACCGAAAGTATCGATGATAGATCATCACAGGAATCACCAATTTCTCCAGCAAAGTGAAGGATGGATAGCGGAATTCCAAAACCAGTGAGTGGACACTTCTTCTTTAATTTGATTTTTCATTTTATTGCTTAAATGACAGACTTACTTTTACGCTATAGGGCGTCGGCCAAAATTTTAATATAGTTGATATTCTGATGATGATAATTTAGAAAAAAAAATATTTTATACAGTTTGAGATTTCAAAGTATGATTTTTTATGTTTTCGGGGCATGGGGGAAAAACCCACCCCAGTATGTAACTTGAGATAGCCTGGAATTCACAGATAGAGGACATGTGCACATGTAGAGGACTATGGGGACGGCGATAGGGGGACGATGTTACGTAACGCCCATAGATCGTAGTTTCAGGGTCAGGTAGTAGCATGGATCAGCACTACCGGCTTTAGTTTCATGGCTTGAGGGACGGCGATACGTAACGCCCCAAGACCACCAGTTTCAGGGACAGTAGTGGCATGCTTTGGGGGACGGCGATACGTAACGGTCCAAAGTCATGGATTTACACTACTGTTCTAGTTAGGCGTATGGGGGGACATCGATACGTAACTCCCCCATACGTCAAGTTTTTAGAGACAGGCCAATTTTCAGTTACCAGATTTTCAGAAATTAGTTTTCAGAAATCAGACTTCAAAAAAAGTTTTTAGAAACCAGAGCTTCAAAAAAACAGTTTTCAGAAAGATGAGTTCTATAAAGGTGATTTCAGACACATAATTAGAAAAACATTTTCATAGTAAGAATTCTTTTGTCACCTCGGTTTTAAAATTAAATGTTTTGATATTAGTATTTCAGTTTTTCGCCAACTCAATTAGATCGTACGAAGATCTAACTGTTGGATAATTATGACCCATAGCATCACTATTTGTACATAACATGGTGTTGTTGTACAAATTAACTAAGTGACAAAGGAAATTGCTCTTTTATCATTTGTAATTGGATTACCGGGATATATAAATGATAAAAGTCCATATGATTAGTTCCAGATTAATAAGATATAAGACAATATTAATCCATTAAGGTTTAATCATTAAATATCCTTAGTCTTAGTATTATCGAGACTGGGCATCGATAATACAGAATAGACTAGTATTGCACTTGTTCGTGTTATGGAAGCGTAACAACATAGTTCTCATATATTTTGGTATTGGATGCTCATGCAAGTGTAATAGGAGGTTCTGTTTACCAATGGTACGGAAACAGCTTCGCTCTGGATAGACCCCTCGGAATCCCATTGGTAGTGTGACTATGTGTCTATGGGAGTCCGAATCAGGGTAAGTGTATTTGTTCTTAACCTGACACTTACATCGCTAATACTTACGACAATCAGTATACTTTGGTTTTGGTCGTCTGGGGCTTTAATAGTTTCTATGTACGCCTCTTCTGGGTATACTGAGAATCGTAGTGTATTGGGTGTGATGTCAAGATGGAAGTATCACTTCAGTCATATGGAGATGATGATCACGTAGGATACGGAACTGGTACTCTTGTATGCTGAGCTATCGGGATAATATGACATGGTCATGATTATCCGATTATAGAGACTAGTTACAAGAGGACTTTAATTGAATAGTATCGAATACTAATGGGCTTTTGAGACCCATAAAGATTGGATTTGAAATCCAAGTCTAAAAGAGACTTTTAAAAGTGTAATTATTTAATTTGGAATTAAATATGAATTAGTATTGAATATAATTTGAATTGGATTTAAAATTGTAGTTCGATATAATTCAAGAATATGTACTTTGAGTATGTATTCTTAAACGAGTTTGACTCGCGCAAATCAAATCGTTGTTTGAACATTGGATGGTCATAATAAAAGATTAATTAATTGGATTACATTGATTGATAACATGCTATGTGTGAATACTTGGATGTATGTATGAATAATGTACATCAGATGGATATTAGAAGGGTGAGGGCAATTTTGGAAATTGTTGTAATAAATTTAGAATTTATTAAATTGGACCTGCGTGTCCAGCCTATTGCCTCATTTCTCATTGTATTTATCTTCTCACCTATTCCCCTCAATGTAAATGAGGTTTCATTAGAAGTATTATGTAATTGGGTAGAAGTATGAATAGTGCTAGCGGGAGAGAGGAAAGTGAGTGATTTGTTCTAGGAACAATTTGTGAGATATCCATCCACATATCATTATTAATTTATTTATCGCGCCTTATTATGCTTTTAGAATGCATGCTTAAGGGTGTATGATGAGACCTAATCAAAGATAATTAATTGGTTGCCAATTACGCGAAAAACACTCAACAAATATTAAGCGTTTTCCTTCCATTGAGTGATTCATTCTCAATATCAAAGATTGGCACTGGTTTGTTGGCCAAAGTCAAGACATTTGTCCATCGCGGAAGTGTTTGAATCATGAAGGCTTTGTTCCATATCGTATGTCTTGTCCAAGTTGTGACTTTTTGGCCAAAGTCAAGATCACTTCTTGTCCATCGACATCGATTACGAAGCTTTCCAAAGTCAATGGGTCCCGCTTAACTGGAATCATTAAGCTTGTTGTGCCAAAGCCAAGGCTTAGTTGATTCAGAGGAAAAGGTTAGGAAAATATATTGGATATATTGGCATATATATGTATATATGTTCGGACTTGGAGGTCCACCTATTGGATCTAGGAATTGGATGGGATCCAATTGATCTTAGAGATCTACCTAGTTAAGTATCATACAATTCGTTGTCCAAAGTCAAGATTGTATGTTATTTAACGGGATCCTAGCCCACTAGGAAACTAGGTTTCCCGAGTACTCTTCAGAGGGTTATAGGCTCGCCGAAAAATATTGGGAGACAAGTATTAAATTTGCAATTTCGTTTAGATACTTGCCAATACGCGCTCATTTCATTTTTCGTCATTATTTAAATATAAATATATTAGTTGGACTAATATTTAATTGTGTTTTTAATTAAACAGTTAGACTGTATTCAAACTACTTCAATTATAGTTGATTATATAATTGGATTATAGTAATCAATATATTTGAATTTAACCAATGAAATAGTAGTTAATTATATAGTTAGACTATAGTACTCATTAAATTAGATTATACCTGAAATCGTTGATTGGATAGTTGGACTATAGCAATCAAGATGAAATGAAAGATTAGCGTCAAATGACATAATCCTAAGTGATAAATGTCTTTTACGGCTTTAATTTTCATATTGGGAAATGAATTTCAGAATAGTCCTGAGAGTTGAGAAGTTACTCTATTTGATTGAGCGACCTCTCGGGCCTAAGCCCGGAGTTGAGCAAATAGTAGAGCATGATCTTTGGAAGATTCATGTGATGATAAATTTCGTGTTTAATCTGTTATGCTTGCCTAAAGACTCCTTAATTTCTTCGTCAGAACTAAGGATTAGATCCTTATAGTAGGATATTGAAATTGAAGGATCTTCATAGATTTATACTTAGATCTTAGAAGTGTTGATTGCAAATGATAATTCTTGGAGAGTTAATGGCTTTGTTCAAAGAGTCAGAGTCAGAACTTGCAAAAAGGCAAGAAGCGCAAGGCGCATCTTACTTCAACATCCCAGAAGGTCAAGGCTTGGCCGAAGACTTCTAGGGATGTGAAAAGGGGCAAAGGCAAAGTCGTCACAGTCTTCTAGGAAGACAAATGACATATTCTAAGATGTATGCCTAAACTGTGGCAAACGGGGTCACTGGAAGAGTGACTGCCGTATGGACAAGGCAGTCATGAAGGAAATGAAGGCGGGCAAGGCTCCGATTTCATGTATGTTTGTTATAAACATGACCACTACTAGTTTTAAAATTGGATTTAGATACTGGGCGTGGTACATACATATGTACTGATGTGCGGGATCTGCTGATAAGCAGGATACTGACTTTAGAAGAGATTAATCTGCGAGTCAGAAATGGGATGAGATTCGTTGTTTTGGCTGTGCAAACCTAAGTTTTGGAACTGCCCTTTGGGCATTTACCTAAATTAGGAAACTGTTATAATGTACCTAGTTTGACTAGAAACATGATCTATATATCTAAGTTTAACCCGTTGTGGGTATAACTTTATATTCTAGAACACTAAGTGTTTTGTTTATAAAGATGATATTGAGATAAACTCATTGGATGTGAATAACAGTATTTATATTTTGAATATAAACAAATCTCAAACATATAAAATGACAAACAAATAGCTCAAATTGAATTAATCAGTTGAAACTTATTTGTGGCATTGTTGTCTGGGACATAAACAAGACTCGTATATCCACACTTTCGAAGAGTGGATACTAGGACATATTTGATTCTAATTCAAATGATGTCTACGAATCTAGTTTATTAGGCAAAGTGCCTAAAATACCTTTTACTTGGTAAAAGTGTATGTGCCACCGAGCTGTTAGCCCTCGTTCATAGTGACGTAAGTGGGCCCATGTCTAGCTAGGCTAGAGGTGGATTTGAATACTTCATAACCTTTACGGATATGGCATCGCGTTATGGTTATGTGTATCTTATTAAACACAAGTCAAAAACTTTTGAGAAATTGAAAGAGTTTCGACACGAAGTAGACAGACAGACCGGCTAAAGTATTAAACCGTCACGGTTAGACCGTGGTGGAAAATACTTAAGCAATAAGTTTCTCGATTACCTGAAAGAGTATAGCATTCTTTCACAGTGGACTCCTCCCGGAACACCTCAATTGAGCGGTGTGTCCAAACGGAGAAACCGAATTTTGTTGGACATGATAAGGTTAATGATGAGTCACTCTGAGCTACCAATTTCCTTTAAGGGATAAACATTAAATAATGCAATACTTATTTTGAATAAGGTTCCATGAAAATCTGTTAGACAGATTTCATATTAGATATGAACAAGAAAGAAACCAGATTACTCATTCCTGAAGATTTGGGAATGCTGGGCATATGTTTGGAAGGTACCAAACTAAAACCCAAATCGGATAAGTGTCTATTTGTAATTGGTTGTCCTAAGGAAACCAAAGTATAGTACTTATACAACTCACTAGAGAACAATGTAATTGTTGCTCTCCATGCGGTTTTGCTAAGAGGAATTCCTATATGCAGTGGTAAGTGGGAGGAAAGTAAAACTCGATGGAAATCAGAGTAATACTATTCCAGGCACCGAGTCCTCACGGAACACAAACAGTTCATCAAGGATGAAACTGTACCAATAATCTTCGAATACACAAGAACCGCGTAAGTCGGAGAGAGTCAGAAAATAACCTGGGAGGTATGGGTTTCTGATCTCACCTCATATAGATGTCAATCTTAATGAGGAAGACAAACCGATTTCGTATGAGGAAGTGATACAAGGTATCGACTCCTTTTTATGGAAAAGTGTCATAAAGTTCGAAATGGATTCCATGTATATCAACAAAGTTTGGATACTAGTTGATGTACCAAAAGGCATTGTGTTGGTGAGTCTTCATGGTGAAGACTTACATGAAATATGTTAACAAACAAACGTACAAAGCTAGGCTTGTAGTGAAAGGGTATCGTCATCAACATAGTGTCGATTACGATGAAATCTTTTACCTGTTTCCATGATTAAATCCATTTGAATAATGCTTGCTAATGCTGCATATTTCTTTTATGAAATATGGCAGTTGAACGTCAAAATCGCTTTCCTTAAACGGATTCCTTTAGGAGGATGTTTACAACATCCTGACGGTTTTGTCGTGCAGGAACATGCAAACAAGGTTTGCAAGTTAAATCGATCTATTTATGGATTGAAGCAAACATTGTGTTCTTGGAACCAACGTTTTGATGATATCATAATGGTATATGACTTCATTCAAAACGATAATGATTCTTGTGTATATAAAGAGGTTAGTTGGAGTGCAATAACAATGATTGTCCTATAAGATGATGATGTATTGCTTCACAGCAATGACATTCCCATATTAACAATCGGTGAAAGCTTGGCTTTCATTAAAATTCTCCATAGAATACTTGGAGAGGCAACCTTATTTTAGGAATAAAGATCTAATGGGATAGATCTAAAAGTTGTTGGCACTCTCTGAAAACTCGTACATTGAAAGATATGTACGTGACCTGGTATCTCATATGCTTTGAGCATATGGAGTCATAATTAGGCCAATCCAAGTGATAGTCATTGGATTGATGTTAAGAACATCATTGAGTATCTTAGACGAACTAAGGATGCGTTCTTAATTTATGGAGAATGAGAACTTGAAGGACTGGGTTCACCGCTGCAAGTTTCCAAACCGACAAAGACGACTGTAAGTCGCAATAAGGGTATGTATATAGTTTGAATAACGGAACAGTGAGCTGGAAAACTTCCAAGTAAGATATTGTTACCGAATAGACAACAAAAGCGGAATATTACTACAGCTGAGGCAGCAAAAGAAGCATTTTGGATCTATATAATCCTAATTGGATTAGGTATAGTTCTGTTAGCAGCTGAGCTGGGCTACAGCACAGGATAAGGAATCGCGGTCTCATCAATGATCCAAGTATGTACTTCGACTATTTCATCTGATTCGTGAGATCATACATCATGGCAATGTGATGATCAAATAAATCGCATCAGATGATAACATTGCAAATCCGCTGACGAAACTTTTTTCTCAGCAGAAGTTTGAGTGACCCGTACATAGTTCAGGTGTAGGATGTTGGAGTTTCTACGGTCCCGAGGATAAATTATCAAGCAATGAAATATATGCGAATACATACGACAAAGTTATAGAATACTTACATCGATCGGTTGAGCAACGCAGTGGACAACAAAAATTGATTTTTGCCTTCCTCTAAGCTCGGTAGTGGGCTGTGACAGTCCTCCAAGAATCGGCTTCAATCTTCATCCATGAAAGCTCCAAGCTTTGTGAGATGATTCCAAGCTCATGGGTGGACTTCCCTATCACCTTCACATGTCTCTCGGAGTGCTAGCTCTTGATGATTTTGCCACAAAATCACCACACTTTGCTCCCCTTCATTGTCGGTTTTGCCCAGCAAAAAACAGAAGAAAAATGCCCAAATAGGCGTGTGAGAGAAGAGAGAAAATAGAGGAGAGATGTGTGTGTTAGTTGGAAATGTGTATCTAATACACACTTTAATTAATCAAAAATGATTTACCATTTTCCTTTTTCCAAAAAATCAAATGGCATTAAAGTTTGCCAACAACCAACATCAACTCTCATCAATCATGAATAGTGACTGGTGTCAATCACTCAGAGTGAAAGACATCCATCACTTGATTGACGAATGATGTGACACTAGATGCGACTAGCGATTTGATGCTTGATTTGACTTGCGTGCCGCACTCGAATTCAAAATGCGAATGCGCTCGCAAATAATCCTGGGCTCGGGTTCGCAAATTCCAAATTAACGAATTTTCTGTTGCGACGTAATTAAATCTAATTTAATTAAATAATCATGCCTAGCATAATTACTATTCACGTCGCTAACGAATTAATTCTAAATTAATTCGTTCGCCCGAATTAAAATCTAATTTCAATTCCGCGTCGAAATCCAATTTCGTTTAATATATCGAATATATTAATTCATCGATTAATTCCAAATTAATCGTTTTCTCTCTTTTTAATTAATCCCAGATTAATTAAAAGTGCGAGTCATACGTCATCAGTGAATCTTCGGAAGCAACCCATGAGATCCACGGATATATTGGCAGTAAATCGGGTTGTCGGACTATCCGAACACGTAAGTACCTAGTACTACATTTATACCGATTTACAAGACAAGGTTGGCTTCTAGCAAAGCGCCATGCCTACCCAATTCTCCAGAAATATCCTTACAGGAATATAAGGATCTATATCAGGCGTAGTATACGTAGTATTGCGTATTTCGATCCAGTATCGGATGATCACATGCAAGGCCTGGGGCTGGTACAGTGTCTGCCCCGTACGAAGCATATATCAGATTACTAGCAACTAGTCTCTTTATTATCGGATAATCATGACCAAATCAAATTATCCCGATGGTTGTAACCCTTTAGAGAACCAGTTCTGTATCCCTGCGCGATCATCATCTCCATATGACTGGAGTGATACTTCCGTCTTGACATCACACCCAACACACTACGATTCTTAATATACCCAGCAGAGACGTACACAGAACCTGTTAAAGCCCTGGACGACCACAACCAAAGTATATTGATTGTCACAAGTATTAGCGGTGCAAGTCTCAGGTTAAGACCAAATACATCTACCCTGATTTCGGACTTCCATAGACACATAGTCATACTACCAATGGAATTCCGATGGGGTCTATCCAGAGCGAAGCTGTTTCCCGTACCATCGGTAAAACATAACCTCCTATTAAACTTGCATGAGTATCCTATACCCAAATATATGAGAACTATACCGTCGTGCCCTCACAATGCGCACAAGTGTAATACTAGTCTTTTACGCATTATAGATGTCCAATCTCGATAATACTCTGACTAGGGATATTTAATGATTTATCCTTCGTGGACTAATACTGTCTCATATCATTCTCAATCCAGGAACAAATCACAGGGACCTCATATCATTTATACATCTTGGTGATCTAATCACAAATGATAAGAGAGCAATCTTCTTCGTCACATAGTTAATTTGTACAACAACACCATGATCTGTACAAATAGTGACGCTATAGGTCATAATTGTCCAACAATCTCCCACTTGGCCTATAGCCAGTCACTCGAGTGTCCTACACCCGAACTATGTACAGTTGGCTCAAACTGCTGAGAAAAGCCTTTCGTCAGCGGATTTGCATGATTATCGTCTGATGCGATTTATACGATCATCACATCGCCACGATGTATGATCCGAACGAATCAGATGAATATCGAAGTATGTATTTGGATCGTTGATGAGACCAATAATTCTTTAGCTTGCGTTGTAGCCTAGCTCAGCTGCTAAAAGAACTATATCTAATCTAATTAGATTTATTATCGACCCAAATGGCTTATATTGCTGCCTTAGCTGCAGCAATAACCTGCATTTGTTGTTTATTAGGTAACAATATCTTGCTTGGAAGATTTCCAGCTCAATGTTCCGTTATTCGAACTGTATAGTACCGTTTGCGACTCTTAGTCGTTTTATCGGTCTGGAAACTTGCAGTAGTGAACCCAGTCACTTCAAGTTCTCATTCTCCATAGTTTAAGACAACATCCTTAGTTCTCTAAGAAACTAAAGTATGTTCTTAATATCAATCCAGTGACTATCACATGGATTGGCCTGATTGTGACTTCATATGCTCAAAGCGTATGAGACACCAGGTCGCGTACATTTTTTAATGTACGATTTCTCGGAGAGTTATCTTGAAAGCCAAGCTTTCACCGATTGTATTATGGGAATATCATTTCCAAGAAATGATTTATATTATCATTATTTATAGGACAGCCACTGTCAGTGCGCTCCCACTAACCTCCTTATATACACAAGAATCATTTTCGTTTTGAATTAAATCATATTCCATTATGATTACATGATATCAAAACGATAATTCTAAGAACCTAATGCTTGCTTCAATCCAAACATGGATTGAATAACTTGCAAACCTTGTTTGCTTGTTTTGTTACGACAAAACCGACAGGATGTTGTAAACATCCTCCAAAAGGTTTCCTTTTCAAGAAAGCGATTTTCCCGTTCAGCTGACATATTTCATAAATCAAACATGCAGCATCAGCAAGCATTATCCAAATGGATATTTACCGCGGCAACAGGTAAAAGGTTAATTCGTAATCAACACAATGTTGATAACGATACCTTTTTGCTACAAGCCTAGCTTAGTACGTTAGTATGTTGCCTTCCATGTATGTCTTCCTTGAAGACTTATAAAGTACCAATAGGCACAATGCCTTCCGGTACAACAACTAGTGTCCAAACATAGTTGATTTACATGGAATCCATTTCGGATTTATGGCACTTTGCCATAATATGGAGTCGATACCTTGTATCACTTCCTCATACGTAGTCAGTTGGTATTCCTCAATAAGATTGACACCTTTATGAGGTGAGATCAGAAACCAATACCCAAGGTTGTCTTCTGACTCTCTCCGACTTACGTGGTTCTTGTGTATTCGAAGATTAATGGTATAGTTTCATCCTTGATGAACTATTTGTGTTCCATTAATGAATCGGTGCCTGAAATAGTATTACTCTGATTTTCATCGAGTTATACTATCCTCCCACTTACCACTGCATATAGGTATTCCTCTTAGGAAAAACTACATGGTGAGCAACAATTAAATTGTTCTCTAGTGAGTTGTATAAGTACTATACTTTGGTATCCCTAGGATAACCTACAATTTTGGCACTTATCCAATTTGGGTTTTAGTTTGGTATCATCCAAATATATGCCTAGCATACCCAAATTATCAGGAATGAGAAACCCGGTTTCTTTCTTGTTCATATCTAATATGAATTCTGTCAAACAGATTATTATGGAACCTTATTCAAAATAAGTTATGCACTGTTAATGTGTATCCGTTGAAGGAAATGGTAGCTCAGAGCGACTCATGATTAACCTTATCATGTCCAACAAAATTCGGTTTATCCTGTTCAGACACAACGTCAAATTGACGTGTTCCGAGAGGAGTCCTCATTGAAAGAATACTATGCACTTTCAAGTTTATTAGAAAATTATTGCTTAAGTATTTCATCATGGTCTAACTGTGATGGTTTAATACTTTAGCTGATCTGTTTGTCTATTTCGTGTCGAAACTATAAAAGTTTCCGATTTGTGTTTCAAAAGAAACACATAACTGTAGGCACTGCATTTTTGCATGTAAGTCCCTATGATGAGTCTCATTTGGAGGCACTACCTTTTAAGTCGCGGGAAACGGACGTCGGAAGGGGAAAAGATAAAAATTAGTATCTTGTTGGATTAATTCGTTTGTTTATGCTTCGGGTTTGCTTGTTGGACTTCCATTTTAAAACACACTCTTAGCCCACACATCACTAAGACACACACCAAGCCCATCTCACCCAAGCCCAATCCAAAAATAATTAAAACATTTAAAATACATGTCACAAATTAAATTAAATTAAATTAAAACCAATTAAATTGAAATTAAATTAAATTAAAACCTAATTAAATTAAATTCATAATTTAAATAAATATCTTCCTAATTTAAATAATTCACTCACCAATTTAAAGAAAATCCCCACCAAAAATATAAATATTCTTGCCCAAATTAAATACACACATAATTTAATTGATTTATTTCCTTTTTCAAAACCATGCACAACCCTAACCCTAGCTTGTAACTATAAAACATAACAAAAACCCTAAACTTTTTTTGGGCTTCCACTCTCACGGTAAAAAATAATAACCCTAACAGAACACTCTCTCCCTCGGCAATAAGGAACCAGTAAACAAAAGCCCTAACTCCCTTCTTCGACACTTCGCATTCCTTAATCACACGGCAGCCTACCTTCTCTCTCAAACGCAGATACCTTGCTCCACTAACTGCCCTCCACGGCTTCACACACAAATGGGGCCACCATCAAGCAATCAACTAAACACATACACAGCAAACTCCCTTACACCAAGACTCAACAACAGCCCTCACTCCTCGTAACAAACACTCACACACAGACTCGGCAATAAGGCTACACCTCACGCCTACACAGTCCACGAATACACAGACCTCACACCACCTGACCTCACGATCTCACTGGACTCTCTTCTCCCAACCAAAACAAAGCACGCTCATGGTAACACACATTAGAGATTCACGGCTACAGAACAGAAAAACCCTAATAGCCTAATAGCCTCTTCATGCTCACGCCCCTGCACACAGCAGCCACACCTCACGCCTCTCCTTCACTCTCCAAAAATAAACCCTAAAACCCTAAGACGCCTCCTTCATTCCCTCCACTCACGCCCTCTCTCTCCTCTTCTCTCACTAACGACGACAAACAAGCAAATAACCCTTCTCGCACCAAGAACACATATTCAACAACCCTCACTCAAAAACCGAGCCACCACGCCACTCCTTCTCTCCCTTCACGCTCAAACCAACAAAACACCTTCAGTAGCTCGGCACAGTCACGCAGCCTTCTCTTCTCCTCACTCTCCCTCTTTTAACCACTCGGCCACCTTCCTCTCAACCAGAACAAATAACAAAACATCACTGCTCCATCACGAAGCCACCAGACTGACACATAATCGGCCATTCACAAAATCTAATAGCCCCCCTCTTGGATCTTCACTCTTCACGCTCCTAGCTCTCTCTCTCTCTCAGCCATAACAAGAAAACAACAATAATAAACCCTAACCTGCATGCCAAAACCCTAAGCTCTTGGACACTTCTTCTCAATATTCGGCAGCAACACAGTGATCAAAGAACCCTAGCACCTCTCAATACACACACGTCCTCATCCCTCTCACACACCGACTAAACACACAAAACATCAAACAAGATACATGCAGCCTTGACCCAAAGACACGTAAACAAAGACACAGCCCACCCCACATACAGCCTGAAATTGCCGCACAATACCCTCCCAATACAGCCCCTCACTGCACGCATAAAAGCCCCTGAAATAACCCTGAAAGTGCCGCAAACCTTACCCCCTGAAACTGCCGCCCAAACCATTTAATTTTCTGCCCAAACTGCCGTATAAAACACTCACTGTCCAGCCCCGAAACAGTCCAAAAAATTGCAATGAAAAACAGTCCAAAAACTGCCCAAAACAGTGACGAAAACCGCAACCCAAACCAATCCAAATAACCCACAAAACAGTCCATAAATTACCTTAAAACAGAGATCAGAAAATACAATACAAACAGCAGCGAAAGGGAGTCAAAATAGCAGCCCAAACAGTGAAACAGCGAGGAAAAACGTTGGATTAGTGAACCAGGAAAGTTGCAGAATATCAACCATTCCGACGGCCGTGTAACGCGCTTTCGAGAGACGACAAAAGAGGTTAGACCTGAGGGTACCTTCTTTATTTATTATTCTTCATTTTTTTATTTATTTTAATATATTATCACATTAGAGTCGTTTGTTGATGCATGATGTGAATTCCGGGTGAACAGAATGCGTGTTCTCTTTTGTGGTATATCGGATGGAAACCCGGACGTAAATTCCGTAGTCGAATCCGAATGGACGGTAGTGCGGTTTGCACTCGGGATACAATGCCACATACTACTTAAGAGACACACGTATTTCATTTCATCCAAACATGTATGCGAGCATGATTTAGTCTAGTATGCTATTTATTTTCTTAAGCATGATTTAGTCTAGTATGTTATTTATTTTTTTAAAGCATGATTTAGTTGTTTATTTTTAAGCATGAGTAGTTATTTGTTTTGCGTTTGGAATTTGCATTAGGTTTATGTTGTTGTTTTCTTTTCATATTATATAATTGAAATATGTTCGTGAGATTGCCGTGTGTTGTCATGTGTTATGAGGACTTACTTTCCAAGCATGCAAACTTAGACATGGGATTTATCTTTATGAACATGAACTAGATTTAGGTTGTTCTTATGCATCGCACGTATCTCATGCATCTCATGTATACATGCATCATGTTAACCCCTGTGTCTTAAAAGCCATCATAGATATCATTTCACAAGTTCACTGTTTTCATTCGTTCTGCGTTCGTTACCACGTTCGAACGTCAAACAGATTGCGGGCGTTTGTGTAGCGTTCGAACTGGCGTTCGAACGGTGTCGGTATTTCTGGTTTTGCTGCTAGCCTCACACCCAAGCCCATTTAGCCCACCAAAGCCCATAAAACACTAATTAAATCATATACCAAATTAAATAAAATATTAATTAAATCATATACCAAATTAAATAAAACAAATAAAATCTAAATAATCACCTACCAAAATAATAAAACTACTTACACAAATTAAAGAATCTCATGCCTAAACAATATAAATCAAATATATTAGCTTCCTAATTTGAACCAATCTTGTCTCCAATCAATCTTAGGTTTTCCTTACATGACAATAAATCATATCCCTTTTTAATTAGCCAAATCCCTTTCCTTGTCAAGCCTAACCCTTTGCCTATAAAAAGAACCCAATTCCAACCCTTGAACCCCCATAATGGATTCACACATCTAAACTCCTAATGGATTCAGACATCTAAACTCCTAGTGGATTCACACATCTAAACCCCTAGTTCATTCACACAAGAAACACCCTAGCTCATTCACACATATTCACACAAAGAAAAAAGCCTATCCATTCACACCTAATATACTCAAGAAACAACCTAGAATTTTCCTCTCCTTGTAGGCACTGCATTTTTGCATGTGAGTCCCTATGATTCATTCTCAATATCAAAGATTGGCACTAGTTTGTTGGCCAAAGTCAAGACATTTGTCCATCGCGGAAGTGTTTGAATCATGAAGGCTTTGTTCCATATCGTATGTCTTGTCCAAGTTGTGATTTGTTGGCCAAAGTCAAGATCACTTCTTGTCCATCGACATCGATTACGAAGCTTTCCAAAGTCAATGGGTCCCGCTTAACTGGAATCATTAAGCTTGTTGTGCCAAAGCCAAGGCTTAGTTGATTCAGAGGAAAAGGTTAGGAAAATATATTGGATATATTGGCATATATATTGTATATATGTTTCGGACTTGGAGGTCCACCTATTGGATCTAGGAATTGGATGGGATCCAATTGATATTAGAGATCTACCTAGTTAAGTATCATACAATTCGTTGTCCAAAGTCAAGATTGTATGTTATTTAACGGGATCCAAGCCCACTAGGAAACTAGGTTTCCCGAGTACTCTACAGAGGGTTATAGGCTCGCCGAAAAATAGTGGGAGACAAGTATTAAATTTGCAATTTCGTTTAGATACTTGCCAATACGCGCTCATTTCATTTTTCGTCATTATTTAAATATAAATATATTAGTTGGACTAATATTTAATTGTTGTTTTAATTAAACAGTTAGACTGTATTCAAACTACTTCAATTATAGTTGATTATATAATTGGATTATAATAATCAATATATTTGAATTTAACCAATCAAATAGTAGTTAATTATATAGTTAGACTATAGTACTCATTAAATTAGATTATACCTGAAATCGTTGATTGGATAGTTGGACTATAGCAATCAAGATGAAATGAAAGATTAGCGTCAAATGACATAATCCTAAGTGATAAATGTCTTTTACGGCTTTAATTTTCATATTGGGAAATGAATTTCAGAATAGTCCTGAGAGTTGAGAAGTTACTTTATTTGATTGAGCGACCTCTCGGGCCTAAGCCCAGAGTTGAGCAAATAGTAGAGCATGATCTTTGGAAGATTCATGTGATGATAAATTTCGAGCTTAATCTGTTATGCTTGCCTAAAGACTCCTTAATTTCTTCGTCAGAACTAAGGATTAGATCCTTATAGTATGATATTGAAATTGAAGGATCTTCATAGATTTATACTTAGATCTTAGAAGTGTTGATTGCAAAAGATAATTCTTGGAGAGTTAATGGCTTTGTTCAAAGAGTCATAGTCAGAACTTGCAAAAAGGCAAGAAGCGCAAGGCGCATCTTACTTCAACATCCCAGAAGGTCAAGGTTTGGCCGAAGACTTATAGGGATGTGAAAAGGGGCAAAGGCAAAGTCGTCACAGTCTTCTAGGAAGACAAATGACATATTCTAAGATGTATGCCTAAACTGTGGCAAACGGGGTCACTGGAAGAGTGACTGCCGTATGGACAAGGCAGTCATGAAGGAAATGAAGGCGGGCAAGGCTCCGATTTCATGTATGTTTGTTATAAACATGACCACTACTAGTTTTAAAATTGGATTTAGATACTGGGCGTGGTACATACATATGTACTGATGTGCGGGATCTGCTGATAAGCAGGATACTGACTTTAGAAGAGATTAATCTGCGAGTCAGAAATGGGATGAGATTCGTTGTTTTGGCTGTGCAAACCTAAGTTTTGGAACTGCCCTTTGGGCATGTACCTAAATTAGGAAACTGTTATAATGTACCTAGTTTGACTAGAAACATGATCTATATATCTAAGTTTAACCCGTTGTGGGTATAACTTTATATTCTAGAACACTAAGTGTTTTGTTTATAAAGATGATATTGAGATAAACTCATTGGATGTGAATAACAGTATTTATATTTTGAATATAAACAAATCTCAAACATATAAAATGACAAACAAATAGCTCAAACTGAATTAATCAGTTGAGACTTATTTGTGGCATTGTTGTCTGGGACACATAAACAAGACTCGTATATCCACACTTTCGAAGAGTGGATACTAGGAAAAATTTGATTCTAATTCAAATGATGTCTACGAATCTAGTTTATTAGGCAAAGTGCCTAAAATACCTTTTACTTGGTAAAAGTGTAAGTGCCACCGATCTCGGGATACAATGCCACATACTACTTAAGAGACACACGTATTTCATTTCATCCAAACATGTATGCGAGCATGATTTAGTCTAGTATGCTATTTATTTTCTTAAGCATGATTTAGTCTAGTATGTTATTTATTTTTTTAAAGCATGATTTAGTTGTTTATTTTTAAGCATGAGTAGTTATTTGTTTTGCGTTTGGAATTTGCATTAGGTTTATGTAGTTGTTTTATTTTCATATTATATAATTGAAATATGTTCGTGAGATTGCCGTGTGTTGTCATGTGTTATGAGGACTTACTTTCCAAGCATGCAAACTTAGACATGGGATTTATCTTTATGAACATGAACTAGATTTAGGTTGTTCTTATGCATGTTGCGTAGATTCGGTTAAGATATTGCACAAATCATATCATTACAAGTGACATAAGTAAGGGACCATTCCGAACCCAACGGTTTGAGGTCTTCCCTTGCGAGGGTTGAGTGCGGCCTTAAATCTTTGTCCCGGTTCACACCGGGTGACGACTCCATGTTATTTCTTCGGTTTAGTTCCCCCGCGGACTATTCCGTAATCCCAACTAGGCCGCGAGCCTAGAAAAGCGTCGCCGATTTCTGTGTCCTACAGTCTGGCGACTCCACTAGGGATATAGAGAATTGGCCCCGAAATAATGTCTTGTAATGATTGTGATTTGTGCTTTAGTTTACCGTGGGTTGAAAGAGGTTTAATCAAAAGCACTTTTTAAGGCTAGGTAATGGTTTGGTGTCTTCCTTCATTCATTACCTTTCTATAAGGAAAAGTTGTGAAGGCACCTAGATAATCATCTACTCGTAGCCTACTGTGATGGACTAATTTGGAGGACTCGTTGCTTATTCCTGTCACCAAGCGATAAGAGCCTAAGAGGCTTGGATTTTTAAGAGAGTTCGCTCCGCCCTCCCTCTGGGGAATCTACAACGGGAAATCCATTTGACAGTCAGTCACGCACCATAACTCGTTCGCACGTACCGTAAGGTATAAAAAAGGTGCGCTCACTCGGTCACTTGAACCCTTGAGTGGGGAGTCCTAGTTGTGGGCAATCCTTCGTCGACGAGAGCCTTTATCTATATCCCTATAAACCCGTATATGAACTGTAGTCGTAGGACCAATAGAGACTATTCTTTTATGTTTGCATTTAGGACCATCCTCATTTGGATTCAGTTAGACTTTTTGTCATGAGGTATGGGCTTGTTGGGCCATTTAAACTGGGACGAGTCCGTGCTTTATGGTAATTGGGCCAAAAGCTTCTAAAATACCGATGGGCCATTTTGTGTTTAGGAGTGCCATTCTCGGCTTGTTCATTCTCGAACTGTGCTTCCATTCTTGGAGTGTCATTCCCGGCTTGTTCATTCTCGAATTGTGTTTCCATTCTTGGAGTGCCATTCCGGCTTGTTCATTCTCGAACTGTGTTTCCATTCTTGGAGTGCCATTCCTGGCTTGTTCATTCCTGAACTGTGTTTCCATTCTTGGAGTGCCATTCCCGGCTTGTTCATTCTCGAACTGTGTTTCCATTCTTGGAGTGCCATTCCCGGCTTGTTCATTCTCGAACTCTTGGAGTGCCATTCCCGGCTTGTTCATTCTCGAACTGTGTTTCCATTCTTGGAGTGCCCTTCCCGGCTAAACTGATACTGATGCTGATGTGGGCCTCGCCCCCAGAGTGCCATATCCGGCAAGACAGATTCTGATGATGATGTGGGCCTTGCTCCCAGAGTGATGCTGATGTGGGCCTCGTCCCAAACTGATACTGATATGGGCCTCAACCCTGGGACTCATCCCCGAAACTACTACTCATATGTTGCTGATTCTAGTTGGCTTGTCTTTGCCGCTTTCTCTTTTTCTTCTTTGAAACCTGTGAATACAGAACAAAACAAACACAAAAAAGAATGCAAAATATGTTACGTGTATGCATGTATGAGTGAATTTTCTATCCCGTTGGGTTAGTTCTTCTACCAATTCTCTTGGCGACTGCTCAGTCTTCTTTTCCTCAGGCAAGCTACTGCTTCAATCTGTCTACGTTGATCAGCTCGGTGAACTAATTCCCTTCCAAGTCTGATATTTTCACCGCCTCTATTTCCCAATTTCTGAATGTCTAAGTTATCTTTTCTGTTTGTTTATTTCGAGGGTTCCCCGTGTTCATCACTGGATTCCATAGTACCAAGGTTGAATACTTTTCTCAAATATACTCATGTTGCAGAAGAGATTCGGCGAAATGAACATCTTTATTATCATTTAAGAAAATGGTTCAAACAGGTAGACTAAATCAATGTCTTTATTAAAAATGCAGGATCAAATAGACTAGGAGGAATAGCTCCATCATCCGCAGCACTGCCTTCTTCCTTGGCCTATGGTTCTTCGCTGTCATCCATGTAAGAAGCTTGGTGGTTGAGGGTTTGGAGGACAAAAGTTTCGGGCAATCCAGAGTTGATCATGTATGTGGGTGGTGGAATGGAGTGGTAGTTTGGTAGAGGGTTCCTGTGTGTGTTGGGTTGTTCTTTTCATGGGTTGGGTATTTTATGGGAATCTATGAGATCTTGAATTTCATGCCTGAGGTGGGTGCAGTTGTCGGTGTCATGGCCATGTAGCTGGTGGAAGTGACAATAAAGGTTCATATTTATGTGTGGCGGTGGGGGGTGTGGAAGTGGCTTGCTTCTAATGGTTTCAAGATTCCTTGTCCCTGTAACTTTTCAAATACCTTCGACAAAGGTCTACCAAGGTTGGAGAATTTCCGGTTCCTGATGGCAGCAACCTCGGCAGTAGCGGGCTTAGTCTCAGAATGCCCCCCAAAAGTTATTTTATTCTGGCCATAAAACTTTCTGTTTTCAGCCTCCTCTTCCTCAATATCCATGACAGTTTCCCTCAACTTTCAAAAATCAGAAATCATCGAAGTCATCATCCTCAGCTTACCATAAATAGAGGGCTCGGTGCCCTTGATAATCATCTTAATTTGGTCTTTCTCTGAAGGCCGAGTCTGCATTTTCAAAAGCTGGCTTCTCCGGCGATCCACATACTCTTTGAAACTTTCCTCTGGCTTCTGCTTTGTGTTCTCCAAATCACGGAGTGACAAGTCAATCTCTAAGTCTGTAACATACTACTTCAGAAAAGCATCAGCTAGTTCCTTCCAATCTCCTTAACCTTCTTCTTAAAGCTATGATACCAAACCAAAGGTGCCCCCTCGAGTGACATCCCAAACATCTTTTGGACTTGGCGTTGTGATAGGCCCATTGAACTCATGACTGAGACATATTGCTGCAGATGGACCCTCGGGTCTCCATTCCCATTAAACTTGGCCATGTCGGGCATTTTAAACTGAGCTGGCAGCTGTTCTCCGAAGGTCATTGCCTCATAATCTAGCAAATCCTCATTTTTACCCCTCATTTTGCGGGTTACTGTTTCAACCTGATCCCGAAGCTTCTGAAATTCTGCCTAAGACCCAATCACTCTGCCTGTTGCATACTCTGCCATGTCATCATCAAAAGTGGGGACATCATCCCCCAACCCATTCGAAGGCTCCTCATGCCTCACATTCTCAGAATTTCCCCCAGCACGGGGTACAGCCATAATTGCCATGGCGGTAGTCAAGGCTTGTAACTGTTCGGTAATCTTGGTGAAACCATTTTCCAACTGATCTATCCGGGAGACCTCATTATCGGATGTACTCATATCTGTTACCGGTCTTTTGGTGAGTCGTCCCTCTTCCCTAACCCAACGGGAATCTATGATGGCTTTCAGAACACAAGGGTTAGCATGATGTATGTATGCATGGGGTGCATGAGATGCATGTAACATATATACTAAATCAACAAAAATTTTCAAACAAATCGCCTCGTTATCATTTCAGAAGCTTTTGGGCTAACTGTCATAGGAGTGAACTCCTCCCAGTTTAAATGGCCCAATGAGTTCACATCTCATGGCAAGGAGCCCAACTAAATCCAAATGGTAATGTTCCGAACACAAGCACAAAGTGGCCCATCAACACTTAGAAGCCTTTGGCCCAATCGTCATAAAATACGTTCTTGTCCCAGTTTAAATGGCCCAACAAGCCCATATCCCATGACAAATGGTCCAAATGGATCCAAACAACGATGTTCCCAAACACAAGCATAAAATAAAGATAATGCAAACATAAAACAATGATTTCTACAGAATGGCCCATCAATATTTCAGAAGCTTTGGGCCTAATGGTCATAAGGTACGAACTCGCCCCAGTTTAAATGGCCCAGCAAGTTCGCATTTCTGACAATAGTCCAACTGCATCCAAATGAGGATGGTCCACAAGCACATACTCAAGGAAATAATTGTTACTTTAACCATACAACCCCGGTCTATGGGTGGGTTCGCAAGAGTGTAGACAAAGGCTCTCACCGGCGAAGGATGGCCCACAACTAGGTCTCCCCAATCAAGGGTTCGAGCGGCCAAGTGAGCGCACCCTTTTTTATACACTAAGGTACGTGCCAATGAACTATGGTGTGTGACTGATGATGAGCGGAAAATATATCAATATTTACCACCCCTTTTACTTAATATTTTGTTTAGTTTCTCGGGTTTGATGAACGTTTTGATGTGTTTTAGTTTATTTTGCAGAAAAAATAATATTGGGACTTAATGAAATCATTTAGGACGAAATATGGGTCAAATAAGGGCAATTATTGGACTTGATATTTTAATTTTGGAGATTGGAAACTTGTAAGGGCGTTTTGACGAAGTGCAGTTTTGGAAATTCCAATTTTGCGCATCTGTCGTATTTTGGACATAACGTTTTACGCAGATATCGGATTGAGCTGATTCAAGTTCCCGATTAAAGAAGACTCAAAGATCTACAACTTTGAAATACAAAATAATTTCGAATTCTGAAGATTTCATGCCCGAAATTGATGAACCATCCAGAAGTGTGTAGTGTGTAATTATTAAAGTCACTTTCAATCCTTTTCAAAGCAAAAAATAAATTAATAAATAAATAATAAAAATTATCAAATCATCACCAAACATGATAAGAGATTAGTGGAGCAATTAATAATGGATTGGTGGAGCAATTAGTGGAGCAATTAGTGGAGCAATTAATAATTGATTTGGTGGATGATTTGATGGAGGCAAAATTTTGCATATAAATACCAAGCCATTTCATTTGTAAAATTCATACTTTCTTCTTTGAAATTCTTAATGAATAAATAAGAAGATTGTATCTAGTTTGTTTATTTTTAGTTTTCAGTAATTAATTTTCAGTTTCGCACTTTCTTTTCTTTACTTTTCAGTTTTTACTTTCCGCAATTTACTTTTACGCACAGTACTTTTCTTTATTTAATTTTCAGTTTTTACTTTTCAGTAATGAGGAGGTAACTCCCCTTTGCTGGGGTAAAAGGTAAAACTTTTATTACTAATATTTAGATTAATCTCCCTTAATTATAATATATAAACTAGTTAAAACCTGACTTAACGAGGATACCGCCATATTGGTCGGTTGGTAATTATTTAAATTGGTTTTAACCTGACTAAACTGGATACCGCCTGATTGGTCGGTTGGTATTTAATTATTAATTTGACTTAATCTGGATACCGCCTATATGGCTGGTTGGTAATTATCATGCAAAGTTAATATATTATATTAAGGGAGATATCTAAAATAAAAGTAATAAAAGTGGATCCTTTTACCTCAGCATTTTCTTTTATTGTAATTTTACTTTATTTACTTTTCAGCAATTTACTTTTCAGCAATTCACTTTCAGCATTTATTTTTCAGTATTTAATTTTTAGTATTTTACTTTATGTCTTTTCTTTTATTTAAGTTTTTACTACCTGTAAATATGTGTCGTAACTAAGCCAGTTATCTGGGGTTGTGATGAAATCCAATATCACCGGTTTATAAGGGGTTAAATTATAGTTTGGGTAATATAAAGGTTTATTTATTGAGTCTTAATCCTAATGCTTTTTATTAACTGGCCATTAATAAAATTGAACTGGTAAATCTAAAATGAACTAGACATAGGGATTTTAGGTTTAAGACCTTAGACTCAATAACCCACGATCTTCCTTGAGGATAGATAACCCTTTTAATAGATTTCCTTACAGGATAGGAATATACCTGTCGGGCGGGGGTAGCCATAATTGGAACTTAATCTTAATGAATCTAGGTAATTTGGTTGACATAGACATATGGTTCAATTGGATTATACTAGGTATTTGAAATTGACCATCGGAAGAGGCTTTTACATAAATTAGTGTTCCAGGTTAATAAATCAATATATTACCCAACTTTAAGATAACCACTTCATCTTCTAAATAATATTGGAATTAATCACAACCCTGGATAGTTTTTATAAATTTGGATTTTTCTCAACCTACTTTTAAGCAATTTTATTTACTTGTTTTAAATTTAGAATCATCGTCATTTCAAATCAATCAATCAAACAACCTGTTAGATACTGGTAATCAGTTGGCCCCATAAATTAATAACAAAAAGGTTTTAAGTCCTCGTGGGATCGATACTTTTTATACTACTTGAACGATACGTGCGCTTGCGTTATACGTGTGTGATTACGCCGGTCAAGTTTTTGGCGCCGTTGCCGGGGACTTATTTATCTTTTACTATTAGTTTAGGGGTTAGATACTTTACTTGTATCTAATTTCTTTTTACTTATTGTTTTGTTTTCTTGTGTTTCAGGTTCTCAGAAACTTCATGAGACGAACCAGAAGCTTTGAACTCCGACCGCTTGACCCAGAAATTGAAAGAACCATCAGACAGTTGAGAAGGGAAATGCGAGAAGGCCAAGAAGCTTTAGTCAACATGGAACCTGAACCTTTGAACGTTGCACCACCAATTCCCATTCGAGACAGAACCATTCCGGTGGTTGACAGACTCATTTCCTGTATTTTACTTCCTCTCTTACCAGCAAATGCGTGTGACATCAAAACATGCATTCAGATGATTCAGCAGTCAGTTCAGTTCAGGGGGAATGCAACTGAAGATCCTAATTCCCACATCAGCAACTTCCTGGAAGTTTGCGGCACTTTTAACTATAACAGAGCATCAGAAGAAGCAATGAGACTGCGAGTTTTTCCATATTCCCTGAAGGACAGAGCTAAAGCTTGGCTACATTCACTACCAGCAGGTTCTATCACAACTTGGAACACTTTAGCCACCAAATTTCTTGCAAAGTACTTTCCACCAGCCAGAACCGGAAAATTGAGGAATGACATCACATCCTTTGTACAACAAGATTCAGAATCCCTCTGCGAAGCTTGGGAAAGGTACAAAGATTTACTCCGGAAATGTCCTCACCATGAGATTCCAAAGTGGCTACAAGTTCAGACCTTCTACAATGGACTTTCTGGAATAATGAGAACCACAATCGATGCTGCTGCTGGAGGAGCCTTGATGGCAAAAGGAGAAGATCAAGCCTGGGACCTAATTGAAGAAATAGCCAACAACAATTCCTTGTGGCCAACAGAAAGGAGCATGATCCAAAGAATTGCAGGAATTTATGAAGTTGGAGCAAACACAGCAGTGAATACCAGGCTGGATCAGATATGCAAATGTCTAGAAACACTTAGCACGCAAGTTGTGAACATCACTGGATCCACAAGTTCACCATATGGAGGAGCACCAGAGTCAAACCAACTTGAAGAAACGGTGAATTATGTCAGCAATTTCAACAGACAAGGGAACAATTCATATTCCAACACCTACAACCCAGGGTGGATGAATCATCCTAATTTATCATGGAGCAACAATTCAGGCCAACATCAAAACTATTCTCCACCTGAATTCCAGCAACAGAACAAAGGCCAGGAGCAGGCAAATGAACCAGGAATAACAGAAGTGTTGACCCACTTGAAAAAGATAGAAGCAAAACACGACTCTCACGCAGCAAGATATGATGCTATGTTTCAATCCCAAGCAGCATTAATTCAAAGTCAATCTGCTTGTATTAAAGCACTGGAGAATCAAATGGGACAACTGGCAAATGCTCAGAGTTACAGACCGCCAGGTACCCTTCCTAGCAACACAGAGCCAAATCCAAGAAACATGGGGAAGGAGCAATGTCATGCCATCATGTTAAAAAGCGGTACTGAAATTAACAAAGATGTTGGAGTCAAAACAGCTGCTGAGGAAGTTCCAAAAGAAACAAAGCAACAGATGGAGGAAAAAGAAGCAAAGGAAAAAGAACAGATCACTCCACCTCCACCTTTTCCTCAACGTCTTCAGAAGAACAAATTGGACAAGCAGTTTTCTCGGTTCCTGGAGATCTTCAAAAAGTTCCATATCAACATTCCATTTGCAGAAGCGTTGGAACAAATGCCCACATATGCCAAATTCATGAAAGAAATTCTTTTACGAAAACGGAGATTGGGAGATTACGAGACAGTAGTATTAACAGAAGAATGCAGTGCCATCATTCAGAGGAAACTTCCCCCAAAGTTGAAAGATCCTGGCAGTTTCACTGTTCCTTGCGTCATAGGAGAATATAACTTTGGTAAGGCTTTGTGTGATTTAGGTGCGAGTGTTAACTTGATGCCTTTCTCTATTTTTAGGAAATTACAAATTGGAGAAACAATGCCAACTTCAGTCTCACTGCAACTTGCTGATAGAACGATCGTATTTCCGAGAGGCGTAGTTGAGGATGTGCTGGTCAAGGTTGACAAATTCATTTTCCCAGCATATTTTATTGTCCTTGATATGGAGGAAGACGCAGACGTGCCAATCATCCTTGGGAGACCATTCTTGGCTACAGGTCAAACCATTATTGATGTATAAAAAGGAGAATTAACCATGAGGGTACAGGACCAAGAAGTAACATTCAATGTTTTCAAGGCCATGAATTTCCCAGATGATGAAAAGAAGGAGGAATGTTTCAGACTCGATGTGATACACAATACCATTCAGAACTCCAATGCAATGCAAAGTTCTACTGACAAACTTAAAACATATCAATTGCCTGTGGAGCCTAAAGATAAAGCGTCTTTTGTACTGAAGGAGCCAATTCTTGCACTACAAGCAACAGAAGAGAAAAAGTTCCACCAACTCAACGAATTGGAGGAATTTCATAATCAGCCTTTTGAGGATGCCAAATTGTACAAAGAAAAGGGCAAAAGAGACATGATGAGAAGTTAGTGTGCATACAACTGGAACCAGGGCATAAGGTACTGTTAAACAAATCAAGGGTGAAATTCTTCCCATGGAAGCCAAAATCACGGTGGTCAGGTCCATTTGTGATCACCAAAGTTTTACCAAATAGAGCCGTTGAGATACATGATCCTGACGCTAACAAAACTTTCAAGGTTAAAAACAAGCGTGTCAAGCACTACTGGGGAGAATCATTTGAGCGACAAAAAGAAAGTGTTACACTTTCAGATCCAGCTTAACGTTCGAGAAGCCAAGTCTGGCTGACGACTTTAAACTTAGCGCTAGCAGGGAGGCAACCCATGCAATTTGTGTATATATTGTGATTTGGTGTGTTTTATTTTTGTGTGTTTAATTTTTGCAGGATTAGTCATTTCAAAATGGAAGATGCTCTCGCAAATCTTCGCAAGCAATTTCCTTCTCTCCCTCAAAAATCTCTGATGAAAGTTTACAAAGCTCGCTTGGAACGGATGAGGTTACTGACAATTCACGGTGTTCCTAATGATATTCGTTGGGTAATTGAAGCACGAGTCCGATTGGCTGGTGAGTCTTCTGACTCTTTTATTTCACATCTGCCTGGTTTTGGAAGAAGCACCTATGCAAAGAAATGAAGAGCTAAGCAAATGGGTGTTTGTTTTAAATGTGGACGATTTAATTGCAACACTCGTTGTCGTTCTTTAGGAATGGTGTCTGACAATCGCGAAGACAAAATTAAATTCATTAGGGATGGCTTGAGTAAGGAGTCTTTAGATGAAATATCTTCAACTCTTGAGACGCATTCCAGTGGATATGTTCACATTGCCATTCGCAAATTACATACACAATTCCAAAAAGAAAGACAACAATTAAGTCTCGGGAATCTGACTCAAAAAGACCCTGTTTGCCAATTTATAAGAAAATTGGATGGGAAGCTTGTCCCTGACGCATAGACGTCAATCAAGCCGTTACTTTTCTTGTAAATATTATATCTCTTTGTCTTTTCTTAATAATTTTGATTTGTTTTGTTATTTTCTTTTATTTTCTCCGACAGGATCCAGACCTTTTTGACTATCACGATATTATTTCACTACTAATCGTCCTCTGGAAGATACTTGTGCTATTTTTACTCACCATTTCCAGGTACTATAAATTCAGCCCGTCATTGCACTTTTGAAGGCATCCAGAGTTGAGAAAGAAATACATAAAAATGGAAGCCACTTCAAGAAGACGAGTTGAAAATATCTGTGTATTTTGCGGTACTAGTGTTGGAACTAAGCCACAATATATAGAAGCAGCACATGAATTGGGTCGAGTCTTAGCTGCAAGGAATATGCACTTAATATATGGCGGAGGAAATCTTGGACTTATGGGGATCGTTTCAAAGGCTGTACAGGAAGGAGGCAGTCATGTTTTAGGAATCATCCCAAAACCATTGGCAGAGGCAAATCTTATTGGATCATCAAACAGAGAGGAACTGATCGTGCCAGGTATGTCTGAACGATTGGTAGAAATGATTAACCGTGCTGATGCTTTTATTGCTTTGCCAGGTGGCTTGGGCACATTGGAGGAAATTTTTATTGTACTATCTTGGGCGAACCTGAACATACACCAGAAACCACTTGGACTGTTTAATGTTGATGGATTTTATGATTTTCTTTGTGTGTTTCGTGATGATGCTCGGAGGAGAAATGGGTTCGTGTCAAAACCTTTGAAAGAACTCCTCTTCACTGCCAGAACTGCTCCGGATCTAATAGACCAACTCATAGCCTATGAACCACAAGTTGACCCTATCCTTTCAAAGATAAATTGGTTCGAAGACGATCGTGGTAAGAGGCATCGAATTAATCTGGATCTTAACCTTTAATTTCTTGTAGAATTTCAGCTAACCATGTATTATCTTCTAAACTCTTCTTCTACTGTTTAAGACATTGGGGACAATGTCTCATTTAGGTTTGGGGGAGGGAATTAGTTTATTAGTACCTTGTTTTTAGTTTGTGTGTTGTTTTTATTTTTAGTCCAAAATTTTTCGAAAAATAAAAAAAATTGAAAAATTTTCAAAAATTACAAAAAATATTTTATGTTTTTGTATTTTAATTTTGACTAAAAAGGTGAAATTGGTAAGAGATAGCTGAGTAAGGAGTTTCCACTCCTGAGACGTATCTCAAACCTAATTCGAAACAAGTTAATTTTTGTTTATTTCCTTTGAATTATTTAATTTGTAATTTCTCCATAAAATTGACTAAAATGAATCTTCATATGCTCAGTTAGCAGATATTATCAACATGCATTGTAAAATATAGACATGAGTTAAAATTGAAAAGTTTGTAATATTCAGTGCTCTACTTTAATTGGAGGAAGCATCTCAAAAAGCAGTGGAGTAAAAAAAAAAAAAACGTCTGAGATCCGAGTTATTAAGTCTGTAAGGGTGTTTTAACACCTAGTGCCCTAAAGCCAACTGGTTTGGGAGTCACTGGCCAAAATTTTGCATATAAATACCAAGCCATTTCATTTGTAAAATTCATACTTTCTTCTTTGAAATTCTTAATGAATAAATAAGAAGATTGTATCTAGTTTGTTTATTTTTAGTTTTCAGTAATTAATTTTCAGTTTCGCACTTTCTTTTCTTTACTTTTCAGTTTTTACTTTCCGCAATTTACTTTTACGCACAGTACTTTTCTTTATTTAATTTTCAGTTTTTACTTTTCAGTAATAAGGAGGTAACTCCCCTTTGCTGGGGTAAAAGGTAAAACTTTTATTACTAATATTTAGATTAATCTCCCTTAATTATAATATATAAACTAGTTAAAACCTGACTTAACGAGGATACCGCCATATTGGTCGGTTGGTAATTATTTAAATTGGTTTTAACCTGACTAAACTGGATACCGCCTGATTGGTCGGTTGGTAATTAATTATTAATTTGACTTAATCTGGATAACGCCTATATGGCTGGTTGGTAATTATCATGCAAAGTTAATATATTATATTAATGGAGATATCTAAAATAAAAGTAATAAAAGTGGATCCTTTTACCTCAGCATTTTCTTTTATTGTAATTTTACTTTATTTATTTTTCAGCAATTTACTTTTCAGCAATTTACTTTTCAGCATTTACTTTTCAGTATTTAATTTTTAGTATTTTACTTTATGTCTTTTCTTTTATTTAAGTTTTTACTACTTGTAAATATGTGTCGTAACTAAGCGAGTTATCTGGGGTTGTGATGAAATCCTATATCACCGGTTTATAAGGGGTTAAATTATAGTTTGGGTAATATAAAGGTTTATTTATTGAGTCTTAATCCTAATGCTTTTTATTAACTGGCCATTAATAAAATTGAACTGGTAAATCTAAAATGAACTAGACATAGGGATTTTAGGTTTAAGACCTTAGACTCAATAACCCACGATCTTCCTTGAGGATAGATAACCCTTTTAATAGATTTCCTTACAGGATAGGAATATACCTGTCGGGCGGGGGTAGCCATAATTGGAACTTAATCTTAATGAATCTAGGTAATTTGGTTGACATAGACATATGGTTCAATTGGATTATACTAGGTATTTGAAATTGACCATCGGAAGAGGCTTTTACATAAATTAGTGTTCCAGGTTAATAAATCAATATATTACCCAACTTTAAGATAACCACTTCATCTTCTAAATAATATTGGAATTAATCACAACCCTGGATAGTTTTTATAAATTTGGATTTTTCTCAACCTACTTTTAAGCAATTTTATTTACTTGTTTTAAATTTAGAATCATCGTCATTTCAAATCAATCAATCAAACAACCTGTTAGATACTGGTAATCAGTTGGCCCCATAAATTAATAACAAAAAGGTTTTAAGTCCTCGTGGGATCGATACTTTTTATACTACTTGAACGATACGTGCGCTTGCGTTATACGTGTGTGATTACGCCGGTCAACTGAGTGTCAAATGGATTTCCCGTTGTAGATTACCCAGAGGGAGGGTGGAGCGAGGCTCACTTAAATACCCAAGCCTCTTAGGCTCTTATCACTTGGTGTCAGGAATAAACAACGAGTCCTCCAAATTAGTCCATCACAATAGGCTAAGAGTAGATGGCTATCTAGGTGCCTTCACAGCTTTTCCTTCTAGAAAGGTAGTGAGTGAAGGAAGATACCAAACCATTACCTAGCCTCAAAATGCCTTTGATTAAACCCCCATTTTATCCACTATAGACACGGTCAATTAGAACATAAATCCAAACATTACAAGACAATATTTCGGGGCCAATTCTCTATCCCCAGTTGAGTACGGAGTAGCCAAGGGGGACTAAACCGAAGAATAATGGAGTCGCCACCCGGTGTGAACCGGGAAAATAAGATTTAAGGCCGCACTCACCCCTCGCAAGGGAAGACCTCAAACCGTTGGGTTCGGAATGGTCCCTTACTTATGTCACTTGTAATGAAAGGATTTGTCTAATAATTTAATCAAGCTTAAGTAACACTTATTTCCAAGAGTATCATGCTTCTAAATCCATATGCACAAAAATAAAACTTACACCTAAATTTGCATATATTTCACATCTAAGATTGCATGCTTGAAAGTACATCAAAGTAGCAATGAACATACAACTTCATTGGCATATTGTATTCATGGAAACACAAGCACATACTAACCACACAAGCACACATAAAGGCGAATCAAATAATGGCGAACATGTGATTTCATAGACATATCATAAACAAATGGCCATTACATGTTCATGCACAAATAAAAGAGTCAACTAAGTACATAATGCAAAAAGACACTTAAGGATGCAATTAGGCATTAAAGTAAGCATGCTATGACGTTGTGCAAAAGAAGATAACTAATATGGACACAAACACACATGTGAGCAATTTTCCAAGTGGTATGTGGAATTGTATCCCAAGTACAGACTGCATTACCGTCCATTCGGAATCAGCTACGGAATTTATGTCTGGGTTTCAATCCGATATACTATAAGAAATAATACTCAAATGCTATCATAACATGGATATATGAATTATACTACGTTAAGCCAAGACTAAGGTAAATGATGCAATCAATAGATGAAAGACACGACAAATATCGTGGTAAAGGTAGGCTTTTAGGCTTTTCTTCCCCCAAATGGAGAACCTTTTAATCCAACACAATAAGCCCATGCGCCTTTCATTACAATGCGTACAAAGACAATGATAACTATATGAAACTTCGTATACCCGATTGAACACATCTTACATTCAAACGAATATACATCAACCGGCGCGGCAAAGCATCGTGGTAAAGGATTTTAACCCCTCCAAATAAGGGACCTTTAATCAGACTTACTAAGCCCATGCGCTCGATCGCATCATGCATATAAAGAATAAAGACAATAATATCAAACTTAGTATGCCCGATTGGACATATCTTACATCCAACCGAACACACATCAACCAGCGCGGCAAAGCATCGTGGTAAAGGGTTTTAACCCCTCCAAATAGGGGACCTTTGATCCAACTTACTAAGCCCATGCGCTCGATCGCATCATTGCATAAACAAGTAACATGCGGAATTTGAATGACAAATAATAAATAAATCAAAACATCATAAAATAAAATAAAGTGTCGTTTACTCAAGCGGTACGTGGAGTTGTATCCCGAGTATAGATCATACTACCGTCCATTCAGAATCAGCTATGAAATTTATGTCCGGGTTTCCATCCGATATACCGCGAGAGTTGACACATCTTTCATTTTATTCCAAAGCCACAACATACAATATTTCGTAATCCATGCATATTTATCTACTCAAGGGCCACAACATGCATTTTAACATAACAATCATGTGAACAATACTCAATAAATAATAAAAATAAAACAGAAAACGAATGTGAAAAATATCCTCAGGTCTAACCTTTTATGTCAACTTTCGAACTCGCGTTTCACGGCCGTCGGAAGGGCTATCACATCACAACTTTTCTGGTTCACTGGTTTGCGTTTTACCTCGCTGTTTCGCTGCTCAAGTTACTATTTTGACCTCCGTTTTGCTGCTGTTTCGGGGGCTGTTTTCGTTACTGTTTTGGGTGATTTTGGGACTGTTTTGGGGTATTTTTGGGTGCAGTTTCGGGACAGTTTTGAGGGTAATTCGCGGACTATTTAAGGGGTATTTTTGGTCTTTACAGGGGCTGTCTCAGGGGCTGTTTTAGGGGTTTATTGTTTTCTTACTTGATCACAGGTTGGTGAGGGTTATTATTTTTGAGCAGTCTCGGCATTTGGGTTTATATACCTATTCGTTGTTCATGCGCTGAAGCTGTGAGTGGCAGTGACGTGTGGGGGGTTTGTCTCTCGGCTGGCTGCTATTTTTTTGGTACTTGTGGGGTTAGGTTTCAGCGTGCAGGTTAACGTGAAGGTGCGCTTCGTGCGTTGGGTTGTAAGGACGTGTGAAGGTGTTAAGTGGGGGGCTAGGTTGCGAGAGATTTTTGTTGAGGCTGGTGAGGGTTGTGGCGTGATTAATCAGGTGAAGGCTGCGTGGAGGTCTGATGGATGAGTGTTGCTTGTGTTTAGGGCTGTTACGTGAAGGGGCTAGGGTTTGTCTATTTGAAGAGAGGATTTTAAGGTTCCATTGTCTTATTTCTTTGTTTGTGCCGTGAGAGAGGAGGCTTAGTTGGGAGAGGAGGATGGCTTGGAAAAATGTGGTTTATATAGAGAAACGTTAGGGCTTCACCTTGTCTCACAAGGAAGGGATTTGATTTTGTGTTGAGCAAGGAAAGTCAAAGATTGAGGGGGGATAAATTTGGTTTAGATTAGGAAGTCAATATTTTTTATTTTTTATGATTGATTTTAATTAGGCATGATATTTGTTAAGTTGGGTATATAATATTTGTGATTTATCTTAATTAGGCATGATATTTCTTTAATTTAGTATATAATATTTTAAGTTAGGAAGTTACAATATTTTAATTTGGTATAATTATATTTTATGTCTTATTTAATTTGGTAAATGATTTAATTATTTTATTTAATTCAATTACATTATTTAATTAATATCTAATTTAATATTTTATTTAATTTGGATGTAATTTAGGGCTATAGGCGTGTGGGCCAAGTGTGATGGGCTAGGTGTTGTATTGGTTTGGTGAGTGGGTTTGGGCCAAGGTTAAATGGTTCTGGATTTTTTTAGGCTAAATGTGCTTTAAAACGGAGGTCCAACGAGCGAGCTTGGAGCTAAACATGCGGATAAAATTTGACAAAGTACTGATTTCCATCTTTTCCCTTCCGACGTCCGTTTCCTGCGGCTTCCGTGACTTAAAAGGTAGTGCCTCCAAAGGAGACTCATCATTGGGTCTTACATGCAAAAATGCAGTGCCTACACATGTATTACGAAATATTGTATGTTGTGGCCTTGGAATAAAATGAAAGATGTGTCAACTCTCGCGGTATATCGGATGGAAACCCAGACAAAAATTTCATAGCTGATTGCAAATAGACGGTAGTATGATTTGTACTCGGGATACAACTTCACGTACCGCTTGAGTAAACGGCACCTTCTTTTGTTTTCTGTTGCTTTGATTTATTTATTATTCGTCATTTAAATTCCGCATGTTACTTGTTTATGTAATTATGTGATCGAGCGCATGGGCTTAGTAAGTCGGATTAAAGGTCCCCTATTTTGAGGGGTTAAAACCCTTTTACCACGATGCTTTGCCGCACCGGTTGATGTGTGTTCAGTTGAATGTAAGATGTGCTCAATCGGATATACTAAGTTTGATATTATTGTCTTTATTCTTTGTATGCATTATGTGATCGAGCGCATGGGCTTAGTAAGTCGGATTAAATGTCCCCTATTTTGAGGGGTTAAAACCCTTTACCACGATGCTTTGCCGCGCTGGTTGATGTGTGTTCGGTTGAATGTAAGATGTGTTCAATCGGGTATACTAAGTTTGATATTATTGTCTTTATTCTTTGTATGTATGATGCGATCGAGCGCATAGGCTTAGTAAGTCGGATTAAAGGTCCCCTATTTGGAGGGGTTAAAACCCTTTACCACGATGCTTTGCCGCGCCGGTTGATGTATATTCGGTTGAATATAAGATGTGTTCAATCGGGTATACAAAGTTTCATATAGTTATCTTTGTCTTTGTACGCATTGTAATGAAAAGCGAATGGGCTTATTGTGTAGGACTAAAAAGGTTCTCCATTTGAGGGAAGAAAAGCCTAAAAGACTACCTTTACCACGATATTTTCCGTGTCTTTCATATATTGGATGCATCACCTACCTTAGTCTTGGCTTAACGTATTACAATTCATATATCCATGTCATGATAGCATTTGAGTATTATTTCTTGTGGTATATCGGATGGAAACCCCGACATAAATTCCGCAGCCGATTCCGAATGGACATTAATGTGGTATGTACTTGGGATACAATTCCACGTACCACTTGGAAAGGTGCTCACATGTGTGTTTGTGTCCATATTAGTTATCTTCTTTTGCACCATGTCATAGCATGCTTACTTTAATACCTAATTGCATCCTTAAGTGTCTTTTTGCATTATGTACTTAGTTGACTCTTTTATTTATGCATGGACATGTAATGGCTATTTGTTTATGATATCTCTATGAAATCACATGTTCGCCATTATTTGATTCGCCTTTATATGTGTTTGCGTGGTTAGTGTGTGCTTGTGTTTCCATGAAAACAATATGCCAATGAAGTTGTATGTTCGTTGCTACTTTGATGTACTTGCAAGCATGCAATCTTAGATGAGAAATACATGAATTTAGGTGTAAGTTTTATCTTTGTGCATATGGATTTAGAAGAATGATACTCTTGGAAATAAGTGTTACTTAAGCTTGATTAAATTATTACACAAATCCTTTCATTACAAGTGACATAAGTAAGGGACCATTCCGAACCCAACGGTTTGAGGTCTTCCCTTGCGAGGGGTGAGTGCGGCCTTAAATCTCATTTTCCCGGTTCACACCGGGTGGCCACTCCATTATTCTCCGGTTTAGTCCCCCGTGGCTACTCCGCACTCCCGACTAGGCCGTGAGCCTAGAACAGCATGCGTCGTCCAGTTCCTGTGTCCCACACTCCTCCTCCTCTGTCCATTGCTGAAAACAACACTCCCCCTAAACACTCTCCATAACAGAAAATCACAGCCCCTATACAGCCCCCATAACCACCAAAAATCGCAGCCCTTTAGCCCTTAAAGACACCCAAAACAGTAGCTTAAAACACCAAGGCAGTGACCTGAAAATACAGCAATGTTCAAACAACGATTTGATTTTGCGCGAGTCAAACTAGTTTTGCAAATAAGTACTTAATGTACGAATTCTTGAATTAAATTAAATTACAAAATTAAATCCAATTCAATTTGTATTTAATTCTAATTCACTATTTAATTCCAAATTAAATATTACACTTTATTAATAAACCTTTACGACTTAAATTCCAAATTTAATCGTTACGGGTCTCAAAGCCCGATTAACGTCAAACATTTATTTAATTAAAGTCCAATGGGCTTTTAATTAATTTCCTTAAGGCGTTGACTTTTGGTCAACTTGGGTCAAACCCAATAACCAAAGCCCAATTAAGGAGTAACCCCATAAGCCTAGAAATCAATTTAGGCCCATTAGGCCCAATTAAACTATTAAGGTCCAATTAGTCGCATTTGGGTTTTATGGAAGCAGATTTTGGCCCAATTGGATCCAACCAATTTAGCCTAAACCAAACTTAGTACAACCAAGCCCAATAAGTCCAATAACAACATTACAAGCCCAATTTTACAAAATAGGCCCAATTTAATTAAATTACAAAAATCCAATTTCACAATTTAATTACATAAATTGCATAACATAATTAATTACCCAAATCAATATTTCCAAAACACAAATTTGTCTAATTAATCATGCTCATTAACAACAAAACATGTCCAACACATTTTATCAAAAATCAAACCCAAATCATGCTATAAGCTCTCGGCAATGGAGGGGATTTTGTGTCCGACTCGGTTTCAATCCAATTAAATCCACAATCGACATTAAATCAACATCCCAACATGATTCCAACTCATCCAATGATTAAAATCAAAAATCACCAAGACATTAGAGCTAGTTGACATTCGGCCAACTCATCAAAATTGGGAAAAATGTTCCAAACAATTTTTCTTGAAATTGATCAAATCAAACTTCAATTAAAACACATTTAAGCATATTCATTCACCCAATTTCATAAAATCATTCTCAAAATCAATGTACCCAAATTTTAAGCCCTAATCAAATTTCATGCTTTTAATCGCTCTGATACCATTGTTGTAGTTTCTACGGTCCCGAGGATCAATTATCAAGCAATGAAATACATGTGAATACATACGACGAAGTTGCGGAATACTTACATCGATCGGTTGAGCGATGCGGTGGACAACAAAAATTGATTTTCTGCCTTCCTCCAAGCTCGGAAGTGGGCTGTGACAGTCCTCCAAGAATCGGCTTCAATCTTCCTCCATGAAAGCTCCAAGCTTTGTGAGATGATTCCAAGCTCATGGGTGGACTTCCCTATCACCTTCGTATTTCTCTCAAAGTGCTAGCTCTTGATGAGTTTGCCACAAAATCACCACACTTTGCTTCCCTTCACTGTCGGTTTTGCCCAGCAAAAAACAGAAGAAAAATGCCCAAATGGGCGTGTGAGAGAAAAGAGAGGAGAGATGTGTGTGTTAGTTGGAAATGAGTATCTAATACACACTTTAATTAATCAAAAATGATTTACCATTTTCTTTTTTCCAAAAAATCAAATGGCATTAAAGTTTGCCAACAACCAACATCAACTCCCATCAATCATGAATAGTGACTGGTGTCAATCACTCAAAGTGAAAGACATCCATCATTTGATTGACGAATGATGTGACGCTAGATGCGACTAGCGATTTGACGCTTGATTTGACTTGCGTGCCGCACTCGAATTTGAAATACGAATGCGCTCGCAAATAATCCCGGGCTCAGGTTCGCTAATTCCAAATTAATGAATTTTCCGTTGCGACGTAATTAAATCTATTTTAATTAAATAATCATGCCTAGCAAAATTACTATTCACGTCGCTAACGAATTAATTCTAAATTAATTCGTTCGCCCAAATTAAAATCTAATTTCAATTCCGCGTCGAAATCCAATTTCGTTTAATATATCGAATATATTAATTCATCGATTAATTCCAAATTAATCGTTTTCTCTCTTTTTAATTGATATTTTATCCAAGATCAAATATCTCCGCAATTAATCCCAGATTAATTTTCTCTCTCATTTAATTAATCCCAGATTAATTAAAAGTGCGTGTCATACGTCATCGGTGAATCTTCGGGAAGCGACCTATGAGATCCCTAAATATATTGGCAGTAAATCGGGTTGTCGGACTATCCGAACACATAAGTATCTAGTACTACGTTTATACCGATTTACAAGACAAGGTTGGCTTCTAGCAAAGCGCCATGCCTACCCAATTCTCCAGAAATATCCTTACAGGAATATAAGGATCTATATCAGGCGTAGTATACGTAGTATTGCGTATTTCGATCTAGTATCGGATGATCACATGCAAAGCCTGGGGCTGGTACAATGTCTGCCCCGTACGAAGCACATATCGGATTACTAGCAACTAGTCTCTTTATTATCGGATAATCATGACCAAGTCATATTATCCCGATGGTTGCAACCCTTTAGAGAACCAGTTCTGTATCCCTGCGCGATCATCATCTCCATATAACTGGAGTGATACTTCAATCTTGACATCACACCCAACACACTACGATTCTCAATATACCAAGCAGAGGCGTACACAGAACCTGTTAAAGCCCTGGATGACCACAACCAAAGTATATTGATTGTCGCAAGTATTAGCGGTGCAAGTCTCAGGTTAAGACCAAATACACCTACCCTGATTTCGGACTTCCATAGACACATAGTCATACTACCAATGGAATTCTGAGGGGGTCTATCCAGAGCGAAGCTGTTTCCCGTACCATCGGTAAAACACAACCTCCTATTACACTTGCATGAGTATCCTATACCCAAATATATGAGAACTATGCCGTCGTGCCCTCACAACGCGCACAAGTGTAATACTAGTCTTTTACGCATTATCGATATCCAATCTCAATAAAACTCTGACTATGGATATTTAATGATTAATCCTTCGTGGACTGATATTGTCTCATATCATTCTCAATCCAGGAGCAAATCATAGGGACCTCCTATCATTTATACATCTTGGTGATCTAATCACAAATGATAAGAGAGCAATCTCCTTCGTCACATAGTTAATTTGTACAACAACACCATGATCTGTACAAATTGTGACTCTATGGGTCATAATTGTCCAACATAGGACACTTGAGTGATTGGCTATAGGCCAAGTGGGAGATTATTGGATAATTATGACCCATAACATCACTATTTGTACAGAACATGGTGTTGTTGTACAAATTAACTATTTGACAAAGGAAATTGCTCTTTTATCATTTGTAATTAGATTACCGGGATATATAAATTATAAAAGTCCATATGATTAATTCCGGATTAATAAGATATGAGACATTATTAATCCATTAAGGTTTAATCATTAAATATCCTTAGTCGTAGTATTATCGAGACTAGACATCGATAATGCAGAATAGACTAGTATTGCACTTGTGCGTCCTATGGAAGCGTAAAAGCATAGTTCACATATATTTGGGTATTGGATGCTCATGCAAGTGTGATATGAGGTTCTGTTTACCGATGGTACGGAAACAGCTTCGCTCTGGAACTGGTACTCTTGTATGCTGGTACTCTTGTAGGATACGGAACTGGTACTCTTGTATGCTGCAGCTATCGGGATAATATGACAAGGTCATGATTATCCGACTATAGAGACTAGTTACCAGAGATCTGATGTGTGCTTCGTACGGGGCAGACACAATTCCAGCCCCAGGCCTAGCATGTGACATCTGATACTAGATCGTAATACGCAATACTACGTATACTACGTCTGACAAAGATTACATATTCCTTTAAAGAATATTTCTGGAGAATTGGGTAGGCACCGTGATTTGCTAGAAGCCAACCATGTCTTGTAAAACGGTAGGAATGTGGTACCGGGTACGCATGCATTCGGATAGTCCGATGACCATATTTACTGCCAACATATTCATGGATCTCTTGGGTCGCCTCCCAAAGATTCACCGATGATGTTTGACTCGAACAGAATTAATCTGGGATTAATTATGAGAGAGAAAATTAATCTGGGATTAATTACGACAATAATTAATCTGGGAATTAATTATCAAAGAGAGAATTAATTTAGGATTAATTGCGTCTTAAATTCATTTATAAGAGAGAACGCGATTAATTTGGAATTAATCGGCAAAATAAATTTAATGGTGAAATTAGATTTTAGTATTTAATTTATTTAATTGGTCTAAAATAATATATTAGATATATTAAATGAAATTGGATTTCAAAGCGGAATTAAAATTGGATTTTAATTTGTAGGAACAAATAAATTTAGAATTAATTCATAAGCGACTTCCGTAATAATATTGCGAGGCATTATTATTTAATTAAATTGGATTTAATAAAGTCACAATGGAAAAATTTGTTTAATTCGGAATTAAATGAATTCGGGCCCGAGCGAAGTTGCATGTTGGATTGTCCGACTTAAATTCGGAATTTAAAAGTGGTGGGACCCACTTCACTTACATCAATTTGTTGGACATTTGATGGAAGTGGTTGGACTTATTTTATGGCTTTGATTTATTAAAAGTAATGCTTGCTTTACTTATGATACACTCAAGCCAATTTCAACACACAAGCTTATTATTTAAACCAAGTCAAACTTTGGAAGTTGTCATGGGTTACTATTCACAGCACCTAAAATTCTCTCTTCTTCTCTCTTTGGGCGTGAACCAAGCTCTCTCCAATGGAGTTTTGGTTGCAAAATTCCTTTTAGCTAGCATTTCAATGAGTCAAAGGAATGTGATAGGGAGACTAATCCGAGAGTTTGGAACTCGATCTCAAGCTTCGAAGCTTCAATACATCCAACAAAGAAAGAAAAGTTTTGAACTTTCTCTACCAAGAAAGGTGAGTTTTTCCGCAACTTCTCTTTTTATTCACACACAAATCACAACTTAGAGACCTTGGCATGTTCTAGGAACACTAACACTAACCCCCCACCACCACCAGTTTTCTATGGTTGCAGGTATTCTCAAAGGACGAGCTCGGGAGGACGGATACTAATGCAGTCATTAGGGATGGAGTCCACCAGCACAAGTTAGATAGAGTGTGAGTCCAGTCAGTTCAAATAAAAGATATGTATTAGTCATGGTTTGTGATGGTCATTGTAAAAGTAGATGTAATTGAGTACCCAATCATTAATGTTGAGTTTGTAGATTGTGTTATGAAGATTGGTATTCGATCCCACACACTTAAGTTATTTAAATAAAAGAAAATAAAGTATTGGTTTATGTTTATAGTGTAAGAGTCAGAGGCTCATAAGGATAGTACGGCCTATTCTCTGTCGGTAACATCTCTCAGATCGGGGATGTTACAAAGATGGTATCAGAGTATGGTCTAGGGAATTAGTGACTGCAGTGGGCAGAGTGATGGGGTATGGTATACGCAGTATGTCCGGGATACTCGTATGCGAGGCACTACCTCTCCAGTATCTGATCCTCGAGTATGTCCTCAAGATCCATAGAAAGGTTAGTAAACTTTCCCAAACTATTCAAATAGTATTCCTCGCGAGAATAATTATACTCTAGATCCAAGTTAGGAATCTTCTTGAAGTTATTCAGCCTATTACCAGAAGTACAAACAATGTTATGAAATCAGATAGTAATGTATAAGAAAAGTTACCCAAGGGAATGTGATAGGAAATCTATAAGAAAAAAAGAAAGAAGATATAGATGTTTCGACAGCCAGAGACAAAAAGAGATAGTAAGATCCAAGAGTACCTACCCAGGAAAAGTTAGAAAGAAAAGTAAAAAGATATAATGTAGATATCTAAACAATCAGAAGCAGATAGAGATGGAGGTACGGAAACAGACAGATAAGAAAATGCCAAAATCTATAATAGTAAGAATCAGAGACCTAAAGTTAGATAATAAAGGATAATACCAGAACTTGCAGTAAAAGAAGAGCATAGCAAGCCTAAACAAGAGTAAAATACATAGTAGATCTAAGCAAAGTTTCTTTTCCTCAAACGAGATTCCTTTCCTCCTCAGAAAATTTTTCCAAGTTGATCCAATAACTCTCGAGCACCTCATATAGATAGTGAATTCCCCAAATAACCAAGAACGATCATAAGACAGAAGATGCAAGGAATCAAGATGGTTCGTGAAGGCTTCTGATAAATGTGAGATGCTATAAGGATGAAAAGATTTTAGATTTCCCGAACTCAGGGCCGTAGGCAAATAAGATGAAGGACGACAGGAATAATGATTAATTGCCTTAGTCAATGAATCCAATAAATAAGGCCCCGACCTACCTAGATCATTACTTCTCCCTATAACTAGTTAAGGAAGCCGTCCTGACAGAGTCTATCACATACCTACCCTACATGAGCAATAGACTCCATCAGGACGTAGAGTACTAGAACAAGGATGAAGAAACCCATCGAGATATAAAGAAAAGAACCGATGAGATATAAAACAGTTCCTATCAGCATAGATATAGACGACCATAAGAAACCCAATAGGAGTTCATTCTAAGAAATTGAAAGACCATGGAAGGTATATAACTAAGAAAATAATTCAGGAAGTCTCAGAATGTATGAATAAGAAAACCCAAAATAACCCAAAGATCTAGATATGTCAGCACAAGGTTTGCAAGACTAGTAGGAGTCCACAAGATAGACCAAATATCGTAGAACCCACAGATAAGCCCAAGTCAGTAGAAATCCATAGAAGAATATAAAAATAGACCTACGAAGTTGGAGATATTTAAGAAGTGGCAAGAGTACCAATATTGACAATAGGATAGAGTGACCAAATCGAGGTTTATAGCAAGAACAAGAAGTGGAGATCTTAGAAGCAAACAGAAGAATGAACCATTGTTAGCCTTAGTAGTAAGGCATAGAGTAAAGAATAGGAAATGCAAATGGTAAGATAAACGCGAGAATTAATAAGGAAATTCAGTGCATTCAAGCGCTAAGATAACATAACGAGAAGATAGTAGTGTAGAGAATTGATGGTAATTATGGGACTCCGAGACATGCAGTAGTCGAACAATTTCCTACAGAATGGATAAAGATTTTTCCTTTCGGAAACCTTGATTCGAGTAAGTATGTAAACACCAAACCAGACATGTGAGCTTATGTCCATTCCCAATTTAGAGTCCAATAAAGAAAGAAATCAATTAGGAAGAGCAATTGAGAGATTAGATGAATTACAGAATGATTAGACAGCTAAATCAGTAAGTTCAATAAATCATAGATAAAGAGTATGGGATAGAATAGTTTGAAATTATGATAAGTTGACTAAGTCAAAAATCCATCTTTGAATTAAAGAACCTGTAAAGAATAAAAAACTTAGAAGTACCATGAAAGCAGGGAGAACGATTTTCAGGAATATCATGAACAATTTTTAAAACTTTTCATGGTAGTGTTGGAGATTATCTAGGTCCCAAGGATCATAAATCAAGCATGAACATGTGTGAATACAATCGAGAAGTAGCAGAATACTTACATCGAGCGGTTGAGCGACGCTTTGGGCAACAAAAATTTTGTTTTCTGCCTCTTGGACTGCTCGGCAGTAACTGTCACAGCCCACTGCAAATTCGGCCATTGGAGGTCCTCGTCAAGCTCCAAGCTTCGTCGAACGATTCCCAGGTCATGGGTGGACTTCCCTATAACCTTCGCATTGATCCCGGAGTGTGCTAGCACTCTTGTTCTTGCCACAAAAATGCGTTTTGCTTCCCTTCTTGTTCGGTTTTCTGCCCAGAAAAAACAGAACAAAATGGCCCAAATGGGCGTGAGGAGAAAGGAGAAAAGAGAGAAGAGTTTTGGCTCCAAAAATGAAAAGGAGAGAGATCGATTTGGTTGAGGGATTTTGTGTATCTAATACACAAATCTAATTTCCAAAATTAATTAATTGATTTTGCTTTTCCAAAAAGGTCAAGGCAATTAATTCCAACCACCAACATCAATCAATCCATCCATCAATCAATCAAATCAAGTGACAAGTTATCACATCACTCAAAGTGATTAATGATTTGACGCTTGATGCGACTAGCGATTTGATGCTTGATTTGACTTGCGTGCCGCACTCGAATTCGAAATGCGAATGCGCTCGCAAATAATCCCGGGCTCGGGTTCGCTAAATCCAAATTAACGAATTTTCCGTTGCGATGCAATTAAATGGTAACGCCTAGCGAAGTCACTATTCACCTCGCTAACGAATTAATTCAAAATTAATTCACTCGCCCTAATTAAAATCTAATTTTAACTCCGCGTCGAAATCCAATTTCGTTTTATATATCAAATATATTAATTTACTGATTAATTCCAAATTAATCGTTATCTCTCTTTAATTGATATTTTATCCTAGATAAAATATCTCCGCAATTAATCCCAGATTAATTTTCTCTCTCATCCAATTAATCCCAGATTAATTAAAAGTGCGAGTCATACGTTATCGGTGAATCTTTGGGAAGCGACCCATGAGATCCCCGGATATGTTGGCAGTAAATTCGATCGCCGGACTATCCGAACACGTAAGTACCTCGTACTACGTTTATACTGAATTACAAGACAAGGTTGGCCTCTAGCAAAGCGCCATGCCTCCCCAATTCTCCGGAAATATCCTTACAGGAATAAAGGATCTTTATCAGGCGTAGTATACATAGTATTGCGTATTTCTGTCCAGTATCAGATGATCACATGCGAGGCCTGGGGTTGGTACAGTGTCTGCCCCGTACGAAGCATATATCAGATTACGAGCAACTAGTCTCTTTAATATCGGATAATCATGACCAAGTCATATTATCCCGACGGTTGCAACCTTATTTAGAGAGCCAGTTCTGTATCCCTGCGCAATCATCAATTCCATATGATTGGAGTAACACTTCCGTCTTGACATCACACCTAACACACTACGATTCTCGATATACCCAGAATTGGCGTACACAGAAACCTGTTAAAGCCCTGGACGACCTCAACCAAAGTATATTGATTATCGTATGCATTAGCGGTGCAAGTCTCAGGTTAAGACCAAATACACCTACCCTGATTTCGGATTTCCATAGACACATTGTCATACTACCAATGGAATTTCGAGGGGTCTTACCCGTACCATCGGTAAAACACAACCTCCTAATACCCTTGCATGAGTATCTTATACCCAAATATATGAGAACTATGTCGTCGTGCCCTCACAACGCGCATAACTGTAATACTAGTCTTTTACGCATTCATCGATGTCCAATCTCGATAATGCTCTGACTAGGGATATTTAATGATTTATCCTTCATAGACTGGTACTGTCTCATATCATTCTCAATCCAGGAACAAATCACAAGGACCTCCTATCATTTATATATCTATGTGATCTAATCACAAATGACAACACCGTGATCTGTACAAATAGTGATGCCATGGGTCATAATTGTCCAACAATCTCCCACTTGGCCTATAGCCAGTCACTCGAGTGTCTGACACCCGAACTATGTACGGTTGGCTCAAACTGCTGAGAAAAGGCTTTCGTCAGCGGATTTACATGATTATCATCTTGATGCGATTTATTTTATCATCACATCGCCACGATGTATGATCCGAACGAATCAGATGAATATCGAATTATGTATCTGGATCGTTGGTGAGACCATTAATTCTTTAGCCTGTGCTCAAGCCTAGCTCAGCCGCTAACAGAATTATATCTAATCTAATTAGATTTATTTATCGACCCAGAAGGCTTCTATTGGCGCCTCAGCTGTAGCAATAACCCGCATTTGTTGTTTATTCGGTAACAGTATCTTGCTTGGAAGATTTCTAGCTCACTGTTCCGTTATTCAAACTGTATAGTACCGTTTGTGACTTTTAGTCGTCTTTATCGGTTTAGGTAACTTGTAGTAGTGATCCCAGTCACTTCAAGTTCTCCTTCTCCATAGTTTAAGACAACATCCTTAGATCTCTAAGATACTAACAGATGTTCTTAACTTCAATCCAGTGACTATCACTCGGATTAGCCTGTTTGTGAATCCATATGCTCAAAGCGTATGAGACACCAGGTCGCGTATATTTTTCAATGTATGAGTTCTCGGAGAGTTTTTGAAAGCCAAGCTTTCACCGATTGTTATTTTGGGAATATCATTTCCAAGAAATGACATGTGTTATCATTATTATATATAGGACCGCCACTGTCAGTGCGCTCCCACTAACCCTCTTATATACAAAAGAATCATTTCGTTTGGAATTAAATCATAAACCATTATGATTACATCAAAACGATAATTCCAAGAACCTATGCTTGCTTCAATCCAGACATGGATCGAATAACCCGCAAACCTTGTTTGCTAGTTATGGTACGACAAAATCGACAGGAGGTTGTAAACATCCTCCGAAAGGTTTCCTTTTCAGGAAAGCGATTTTGCCATTCAGCTGACACATTTCATACATGAAACATGCAGCTTTAGCCGGCATTATCCAAATGGATTTACCGTGGCAACAGTTAAAAGGTTGAATCGTAATCAACACAATGTTGATAACGATACCTTTCCGCTAAAAGCCTAGCTTTATACGTTGGTATGTTGCCATCCATGTATGTCTTCCTTGAAGACTTATAAAGTACCAATAGGCACAATGCCTTGTGGTACATCAACTAGTATCCAAACCTGTTGATATACATGGAATCCATTTCGGACTCATGACACTTTGTCATAATAGAGAGTCGATACCTTGTATCACTTTCTTATTCGTAGTCAGTTGGTATTCCTCAAAAGATTAACATATTTATGAGGTGAGATCAGAAACTCATACCCCATGTTGTTTTCTGACTCTCTCCGACTTACGCGGTTCTTATGTATTTGAAGATTAATGGTAATAGTTTCATCCTTGATGAACTATTTATCTGTTTCATTAGGAATCGGTGCCTTGAATAGTATTACTCCGATTTTCATTGAGTTATACTATCCTCCCACTTACCACTGCATATCGGTATTCCTCTTAGGAAGACTGCATGGTGAGCAACAATCTAATTGTTCCCTTGTGAGTTGTATAAGTACAATACTTGTGGTATCCCTAGGATAACCTACAATTGGCACATATCCAATTTGGGTTCTAGTTTGGTATCATCCAAACACATGCCTAGCATTCCCAAATCTTTAGGAATGAGAAACAGATTTTATGGAACCTTATTCAAAATAAGTTATGCACTGTTTATGCTTATCCGTTGAAGGAAATGGTAGCTCAGAGCGACTCATGATTAACCTTATCATGTCCAACAAAATTCGGTCACTCAGTTCGGACACACCGTCAAACTGACGTGTTCCGGGAAGAGTCCTTTTTTGAAAGAATACTTTACTCTTTCAAGTATATGAGAAACTTATTGCTTAAGTATTTTCCATTACGGTCTTACCGTGACGGATTAATACTCTAGCCGATCTGTTTGTCTATTTCGTGTCGAAACTTAAAAGTTTCCGATTTGTGTTCTTCAAAAGAAACACACAACCATAATGCGATGCCACATCCGTATAGGTCACGAAATATTCATATCCACATCTAACCTAGCTAGACATGGGCCCACTTGTTTCACTATGAACTAGGGCTAACAGATTGGTGGCATTTACACTTTTACCAAGTAAATAGTATTTTAGGCACTTTGCCCAATAAACTAGATTCGTAGACTTTATTTGAATATAATCAAATTAGTCCTAGTACCCACACTTCAAAAGTATGGATATACGAGTCTTGTTTGATTGTGTCTCTGACAATAATGCCACAATTAGTTTCACCTGATCAAATCAGTTTGAGCTATTTATTTGTCATGTAATATGTTTGAGATTTATTTATATTCAAAAATATAAATTATGTTATTCACATCTAATGTGTTTATCTTAATATCATCCCTATATAATAAAACACTTAGTATTCTAGAATATAAAGTTAAACCCACAGTGGGTTAAACACTGATACAGAGATAATGTTTCTAGTCAAACTAGTTACATTATAACAGTTCCCTAATTGAAGTACACACCCAATGGTAGTTCCTAAAATTAGGTATCTACGGTTAAAACTGCGACTTTCGTCCCGTTTCAAATTCGCAGATTAAATCTCTACTGAAGTCAGTATCCTGCTCAAAGCAGATTCTGAACATCAATACATATATTTTATGTACCACACTAAGTATTTAAAATCCAATTTTAATACTAGTAGTGAACATATTTATGACAAACATATTTGAAGTCAGAGCCTTTCTCGTTCTTCAATTCCTTCATGTCTGCTTTATCCAAACGGCAGTCACGCTTCCGCGATCCCGTTTGCCACATTTAGGCAGACATTTTGGGATATGTCCTTTATCTTCCCAGAAGATAATAATGATATTGCCTTTGCCTTTTTCACATTCCAGAAGCCTTTGGCCAAGCCTCGGGTTTCTAGAATATCGAAGTAAGGTGCGCCTTGCGCTACTTGCCTAATTGCAATGTTTGACTTTATCTCCTTGAGAATAGTCATTAATTCTCCAAGAGTTATTCATTGCAATTTAGTAGTTCTAAAATCTAAACATAGATTTATGAAGATCCTTCAATTTCAGTATCATACTTTAAGGATCTAATCCTTAGTTTTGATTCAGAAATTAAGGAGTCTATTGCGGTAAGTATTATAGATTAAGCACTAAAGTTATCATCACATAATCTTCCAAAGATTATGCTCTACTGTTTGCTTAACTCCGGGCTTAGGCTTAATATATTATTTTATCAAATAAAATAACTTATTATTTTTCCAGGACTATCCTGAAATTAAATTCCCAATTTGAAAATTAAACCATTTAAATACATTTTCCCTATGATTATGTTTTAAATGTCAATCTTTCATTTCTATCTTGATTCTAATAGTCCAACTATTTAATCAACGATTTAGGTACTATTTATTATAATGATTACAATAGTCCAACTATTTAATCAACTATAATTTAATAGATTAAAATCAATTATATTGATTACTATAATCCAATTATAAAATCAACTGTAAATGAATAGTTTGAATATAGTCCAACTATTTATTAAAACAACATTTGAATATTAGTCCAACTAACATTTAGTTATTTGACGAATGATATTTGTGATTGAGCCCGTATGGCAAGTAATTAAACGAATATTGCAAATTCAATTCTTGCCTCCCACTATTTTTCGGTGAGCCTCTAACCCTCTGTCGAGTACTCGGGAAACCGTGTTTCCTAGTGGGCTAGGATCCCGTTAAATATCACACAATCTTGACTTTGGCCAACAAATTGTATGATAATTAACTAGCTAGATCTCTAAGATCGATTGGATCCAATTCAATTCCTAGATCCGGTAGGGGGACACCCAAGTCCGAAAACATATATCTTATATATGCCAATATATCCAATATATTACCTAACATTTTTCCTCTGAATCAACTAAGCATTGGCTTTGGCACAACAAACTTACTGATCCCAGTCAAGCGCGACCCATTGACCATGGAAAGCTTCGTAATCAATGTCGATGGACAAGAAGTGGTCTTGACTTTGGCCAACAAACCACAACTTGGACAAGATACTGACATGTAACAAAGACTTCGTGATTCAAACACATCTTCGACAGACAAAGGCCTTGACTTTGGCCAACAAACCAATGCCGTCTTAGATCTTGAGAGAGAATCACTCAATGGAAGGAAATAAGCTTAATATTTGCGAGGGTTTTTCGCGTGCAAATTGGCAACCAATTTATTATCTTTGTTAAGGTCTCATCATCATACACCCTTAAACATGCATTATAAACACATAATAAAGTGCGTTTGAAAAATAATAATGATATGCGGATGGATACTTTACACAATGATCCTAGATCAAATCTCTCACTTTCTCTCTCCCGCTAGCACAAGTATCACTCCTACCCGTTACACTATAGTTCTAAAGAAACCTCATTTACATTGAGGGGAATAGGTGAGAAGAGAATACAAAGAATAATGAGGTGACAAGGCTGGACAAGCAGGTCCAATTAATAAATCAAATTTATTACACAGTTTCTAAAATTGTCCCACCTATATAATATCCATCCGATATACATTATTGATGCATCGCAACCATGTATTCACACAAGCATGTTATCAATCAATCTAATCAAATTAATTAATCTGATAATTAGTGATCATCCAATGTTCAAACAACGATTTGATTTTGCTCGAGTCAAACTCGTTTTTGCGAATAAGTACTCAAAGTACGAATTATTAAATTAAATTAAACTACATCATTAAATCCAATTTAATATGCATTCAATTCTAATTCACTATTTAATTCCAAATTAAATGTCACACTTTATTTACGAACCTTTACGACTTAAATTCCAAATTTAATCGTTACGGGTCTCAAAGCCCGATTAACGTCCAATGTCAATTTAATTAATGTCCAATGGGCTTTTAATTAATTTCTTAAGGCGTGGACTTTTGGTCAACTCGGGTCAAACCGAATAACCAAAATCCAATACGGGAGTTACCCCATAAGCCCAGAAATCAATCTTGGCCCATTAGGCCTAATAAAACTTTAAAGGTCCATTGTTGTATTTGGGCTTTATGGAAGCGGTTTTGGGCCCAATTGGATCCAATCCAATTTGCCTTAACCCAAATTTGTACAACAAAGCCGATTAAGCCCAATAAAAACATTTAAGCCCAAATACAATTTCAAGCCCAATTTAATTAAACACAAAAAATTCCAAATTTCCCATTTAATTAAACTAAAGTGTATTAACATAATTAATCACCCAAATCAATATTTCCAAAACACAAATTAGGCTAATTAATCATGCTTATTTACATCAATTAGTGTCCAACATAAATTAATCAAAAAATCAAACCCAAATCATGCTTATTGTTCTCGGCAATGGAAGGGAAAATTATGTCCGATTCGGTTTCAATCCGATTAAATTCCACAATCGACATTAAATCATATTCCCGAATGATTTCCAACACATCCAATTGTCAAAAATCAAAAATCCCAAGACATATAGGGCTCTTAAGTTTCGGCCAACACACCAAAATTTGGGGAAATTTGTTCCAAACAAAATTTCAACAAATTGATCCAATCAATTCTTAATTCAAACACATTTACGCATACTAATCAATCCAATTTCATTAATCATGCTCAAAATCAAGTTTGCCAAATCTTAAGCCCTAAATTATTTTCATGCTTTTAACCAAGCTCTTGATACCATTGTTGGATATTATCTAGGTCCCAATGATCATAAATCAAGCATGAACATGTGTGAATACAATCGAGAAGTCGCAGAATACTTACATCGAGCGGTTGAGCGATGCTTTGGGCAACAAAAATTATGTTTTCTGCCTCTTGGACTGGTCGGCAGTAACTGTCACAGCCCACTGCAAATTCGGCCATTGGAGGTCCTTGTCAAGCTCCAAGCTTCGTCGAACGATTCCCGGCTCATGGGTGGACTTCCCTATCGCCTTCGCATTGATCCCGGAGTGTGCTAGCACTCTTGTTCTTGCCACAAAAACGCACTTTGCTTCCCTTCTTGTTCGGTTTTCTGCCCAGAAAAAACAGAACAAAATGGCCCAAATGGGCGTGAGGAGAAAGGAGAAAAGAGAGAAGAGTTTTGGCTCCAAAAATGAAAAGGAGAGAGATCGATTTGGTTGAGGGATTTTGTGTATCTAATACACAAATCTAATTTCCAAAATTAATTAATTGATTTTGCTTTTCCAAAAAGGTCAAGGCAATTAATTCCAACCACCAACATCAATCAATCAATCCATCAATCAATCAAATCAAGTGACAAGTTGTCACATCACTCAAAGTGACTAATGATTTGACGCTTGATGCGACTAGCAATTTGACGCTTGATTTGACTTGCGTGCCGCACTCAAATTCGAAATGCGAATGCGTTCGCAAATAATCTCGGGCTCGGGTTCACTAATTCCAAATTAACGAATTTTCCGTTGCGATGCAATTAAATGATTACGCCTAGCGAAGTCACTATTCACGTCGCTAACAAATTAATTCTAAATTAATTCGCTCGCCCGAATTAAAATCTAATTTTAATTCCGCGTCGAAATCCAATTTCGTTTAATATATCAAATATATTAATTTACTGATTAATTCCAAATTAATCGTTATCTCTCTTTAATTGATATTTTATCCTAGATAAAATATCTCCGCAATTAATCCCAGATTAATTTTCTCTCTCATCTAATTAATCCTAGATTAATTAAAAGTGCGAGTCATACGTCATCGGTGAATCTTTGGGAAGCGACCCATGAGATCCCCGGATATGTTGGTATCAAATTCGGTCGTCGGACTATCCGAACACGTAAGTACCTCGTACTACGTTTATACCGAATTACAAGACAAGGTTGGCCTCTAGCAAAGCGCCATGCCTCCTCAATTCTCCAGAAATATCCTTAAAGGAATAAAGGATCTTTATCAGGTGTAGTATACATAGTATTGCGTATTTCTGTCCAGTATCAGATGATCACTTGCGAGGCCTGGGGTTGGTACAGTGTCTGCCCCGTACGAAGCATATATCAGATTACGAGCAACTAGTCTCTTTAACATCGGATAATCATGACCAAGTCATATTATCCCGACGGTTGCAACCTTATTTAGAGAGCCAGTTCTGTATCCCTGCGCGATCATCAACTCCATATGATTGGAGTGACACTTCCGTCTTGACATCACACCTAACACACTACGATTCTCGATATACCCAGAATTGGCGTACAAAGAAACCGGTTAAAGCCCTGGACGACCTCAACCAAAGTATATTGATTGTCGTATGCATTAGCGGTGCAAGTCTCAGGTTAAGACCAAATACACCTACCCTGATTTCGGATTTCCATAGACACATAGTAATACTACCAATGGAATTTCGAGGGGTCTTACCCGTACCATCGGTAAAACACAACCTCCTATTACACTTGTATGAGTATCTTATACCCAAATATATGAGAACTATGTCGTCGTGCCCTCACAACGCGCACAACTGTAATACTAGTCTTTTACGCATTCATCGATGTCCAATCTCGATAATGCTCTGACTAGGGATATTTAATGATTATCCTTCGTGGACTGATACTGTCTCATATCATTCTCAATCCAGGAACAAATCACAGGGACCTCCTATCATTTATATATCTAGGTGATCTAATCACAAATGATAAGAGTGTAATCTCCTTTGTAACATAGTTAATTTGTACAACAACACCGTGATCTGTACAAATAGTGACGCTATGGGTCATAATTGTCCAACGGGTAGTACGAAGGAAAGACTAGGTAAAGAGTAGTACCTGAACTAAAGATTCTGAAAAAGATGTCCTAAGTAATTGAAGTTGATAGAGTCTTCAGAAAGTAAGGAGGTAGAATTTTATGGAACCTTTGTAACAGAGCAAGTTTCTTAAGGAATAATAGCAAATTAAATATAGCAGTACTCAGAGGAAGAAAATAACGAAGTTAGAGGGTTAAACGACAGAGACTATACAGGAATAATTACAGAATATAGTACGGGAAAGTTTTTAAATAGCATGACTCTAGAGTGATTCTGTGGAAAAAGTGGAGTGATTGATTGCTGAAAATGATCAGGAGTTAAATTGGAGAAGGCGAGCCAAACAAGTTTTAGCAGTAGTACCCTAGTATAGGAGAGGACGCCAGACACGTATACACAAGAGTCCTAGGAAAAGTATATGTGTCACCAAATCACCGTAACATAAAGGCCTCAAGATAAGTTTCCACCCTCCCAACCCTCGTTAACCAACAACAATGAAGATGGACTTGAAGTTCGTCACAAGATATCCTCAGGAACGAGACAATGCATGGTGAAAGGAAACTGAAATATAAAGCCTTTAGATACAATACCATAACAAAATAAAAAAGGAAATAGCTCTAAGTGAGAGATCTAGAAGAGAAGTTATTAGATAAGGCAAGGAAAAGAGGAGGTACTAGTTAAGCAGTGACAAGGATCTAAGGAAACAAAGTTTAACATGATTTGGGACATGTGAAAGGTGCCATCCCTCGGATAAGGGGACGTAGATGTAGATTATCGAAGTTTTAGGTACAGAACAGAACAAAAGAGTAGACAAATAGGTCAACAACTAAAAGGTTTGGTAATGAAATGATTAAGGTGCAATGACAGTAAAAGAAAAAATTTTAAGTAAGTATTGACAAAAGTGTAGTATAGTACAAGACCGAGAAAATAAGCTTACTACAATAAGGTAAATCATAGAGAGAGAGAGAGTAATAATAAAAGTAAAGTACAAAAGAAAATATAAACTTTAACTAGAACCAAATTGCTAACATCGATGTGTTAGTGTTCCTAGAACATGCCAAGGATCTAAAAGTTGATTTGTGTGTGAATAAATTAAAAAAAGTTACGGAAATACTCACTTTGATCGAATGAAGTTCAAGATTTTTTCTTCTTTGTTGGAAGCTCCAAGCTTTTGATTTGAATTCCAAACTCAAGGGTGAGTTTCCCTATCACCTTAGTTGACTCCCAAAGTGCTAGCTTTGACCAAAAATTGAAAGAAAAATTTTATCCTTCAAGGAGCATGTATTCGGCCAAGAGAGAGATGTGAGGGAGAGAGTGAATAGTTCACACTTTGTTTTCAAAAACAAAACATATACAAAAAGTTGGTGTGTGTTGACTTGGTAGGTTTGGAAGTAAATGCCACATTTACTATTCCATCTATTTACATCACAAATAGTGACAAGTTGATATAAGTCATGGGTCCCACCCATTTAAATTCCAAATTTAGTTGGCATACACAGCACACTTTGGGCCCGGTTCGTTTAATCCGACTAAACGAATTTTTCGTTGCATCGTAAATAAATCTAATTTAATTAAATAATAATACCCAGTAAAATTTTCACGGAAGTCGCTTACGAATTAATTCTAAATTAATTCGTTCGCTAGAATTAAAATCCAATTTAATTCCGCATTGAAATCCAATTTCAATTAATATATCTAATATATTATTTTAGCCCAAATAAATAAATTAAATAGAAAAATCCAATTTAACTATTAAATTTATTTTACTAATTAATTCCAAATTAATCGTGTTCTCTCTTCTTCACGAATTAATCCCAGATTAACTCATGACTTAATTAATCCCAGATTAATTCATTCTCTGATAATTAATCCCAGATTAATTCTTGCCGTAATTAATCTCAGATTAATTTTCTCTCTCATAATTAATCCCAGATTAATTTTGTTCAAGTCAAATGTCATCGGTGAATCTTTGGGAAGCGACCCAAGAGATTCCTGGATATATTGGCAATAAATACAGTCATCGGACTATCCAAACATGTGCGTACCCGGTACCACGTTCTTACCAATTTACAAGACGTGGTTGGCTTCTAGCAAAACACCATGCCTACCCAATTCTCCAGAAATATATTCAACATGAATATATATAATCTGTATCAGGCGTAATATACATTGTATAGTGTATTACGATCCAGTATCGAATGTCACATGTTAGGCCTGGGGCTGGAGTTGTGTCTGTCCCGTACGAAGCATATATCGGATCACTAGCAACTAGTCTCTTTATGATCGGAAAGTCATGACCTAGTCATACTTTCCCAATGGCTATAACACTATACAGTACCATTTATGTATCCCAGCGTGATCATAATCTCTATATGACTGAAGTGATACTTCTATCTTGAAATCACACCCAATACACTACGATTCTCAGTATACCCAAAATAGGCGTACATAAAACCTGTTAAAGCCCCGACGACCAAAACTAAAGTATACTGATTGTCGCAAGTATTAGCGATGCAAGTCTCAAGTTAAGACCATATACACCTACCCTGATTCGGATTCCCATAGACACATAGTCAAACTACCAATGGGACTCCAAGGGGTCTATCTAGAGCGAAGCTGTTCCCGTACCATCGGCAAACAGAACCTCTTATCACACTTGCATAAGTATCCAATACTTAAATATATAAGAACTATGTCGTTAAGCTTCCATAACACGCACATGTGCAATACTAGCCTGTTCCGCATTATCGATGTCCAGTCTCAATAATACTACGACTAGGGATATTTAATGATTAAACCATAGTAGATTAATATTGTCTCATATCTTATTAATCAGGTACTAATCATATGGACTTTTATCATTTATATATCCAGGTAATCCAATTACAAATGATAAAAGAGCAATTTTCTTTGTCACATAGTTAATTTTGTACAAGAACACCATAAGCTTTACAAAATAGTGATGTTATGAGTCATAATTATCCAACAATATCCCATTTGGCCTATAGCCAATCACTCAAGTGTCCAACATCTAAACTATGTATGGGTCGCTCAAACTTCTGCTGAGATATAACTTTCGTCAGCAGATTTACAAGGTTATCATCTGATGCGATTTATTCGATCATCACATCGCCACGATGTATGATCTAACGAATCAGATGAAAAAAGTTGAAGTACATACTTGGATCGTTGATGAGATCACGGTTCCTTAGCCTGTGATGTAGCCTACCTCAGCTGCTAACAGAAGAACTCCTAATCCAATTAGGAATTTATAGATCCAAAATGCTTCTTTTGCTTCCTCAGATGCAACAATATTTCGCTTTTATTGTTTAATCGACAACAGTATCTTTCTTGGAAGCTTTCCAGCTCATTGTTCCGTTATTCAAACTAAATATGTACCCTTATTGTGACTTACAGTCGTCTTTATCGGTTTGGAAACTTGCAGCGGTGAACCCAGTTACCTCAAGTTCTCATTTTCCATAAATTAAGAAAGCATCCTTAGTTCATCCAAGATACTATAGGATGTTCTTTACATCAATCCAGTGACCATCACCTGGATTGGCCTGATTGCGTCTACATATGCTCAAAGCATATGAGACATCAGGTTGCGTACATTTCATAACGTACGAGCTCTGGGAGAGTGTCAGCATCTTTCTAGATCTATCCCAATAGATCTTTATTCCTAGAATAAAGCCTGCTTCTCTCCCAGTTTTTCAAGGAGAATTTTATGAAAGCCAAGCTTTCACCGATTATAGTATGGGAATATTATTGCTGAGAAGTAATACATCATCAATATAAGGACAATGAATTTCAGTGCGCTCCCACTAACCCTCTTATATACACAAGAAACATCTTCGTTTTGAATTAAATCATATACCATTATGATTACATCAAAACGATGGGTCCAAGAATTCAATGCTTGCTTCAATCAATAAATTGATCGATTTAACTTGCAAGCCTTGTTTGCATGTTTTGGCACGAAAAAATCTTCAGGGTGTTGTAATCATCCTCCAAAAGGTTTCCGTTAAGGAAAGCGGTTTTGACGTCCATCTGTCATATTTCATAATTGAAATATGCAACAATAGCAAGCATTATCTGAATGGATTTAATCATGGCAACAGGTGAAAAAGTTTCGTCGTAGTCGACACTATGTCGTTGACGATACCCTTTCTGTACAAGCCTAGTTGCGTACATTTATATGTTGCCATCCATGTCTGTCTTCCTTGAAGACCATTTTCAACCAATAGGTTTAACACCTTCTGGTGCATCAACCAGTATCCAAACATGGTTCATATACATGGAATCCATTTCGGACTTCATGGCACTTTGCCATAATAGGAGTCGATACCTTGTATCACTTCCTCATACGTAGTCGGTCCATCTTCCTCAACAAGATTAATATCTACATGAGGTGAGATCAGAAACCCATATCTCCCAGGTTGTTTTCTGACTCTCTCTGACATACACGGTTCTTGTGTATTCGAAGATTGTGGTACAGTTTCATCCCTGATGAATTGTTCATGTTCCGTAAGGGATCGGTGTTTGGAATAGTATCACTCTGATTTTCATCGAGTTCTACTTTCCTCCCACTTACCACTGCATTTAGGAATTCCTTTTCGAGGAAAACCGCATGGAGAGCAACAAATATATTATTCTCTTGTGAGTTGTATAAGTACTATACTTTGGTTTCCCTAGGACAACCTACAAATAGGTACTTATCCGATTTGGGTTCTAGTTTGGTATTATCCAAATGTTTAGAGTTTGCCCAACATTCCCAAATCTTCAGGAATGAGAAACCCAATTTTTTTCCTGTTAATATCTAATATGAAGTCTGTCTAACAGATTTTTCATGGAACCTTATTCAAAATAAGTATTGCATCGTTTAATGCATATCCTTAGAAGGAAATTGGTAGCTCAGATCGACTCATTATTAACCTTACCATTTCCAACTAAGTTCGGTTTCTCGGTTCGGTCATACCGTCCAACTGAGGTGTTCCGGGAGGAGTCCACTATGAAAAGATACCATACTCTTTCAAGTAATCTTGAAACTCATATGTTTAAGTATTATCCACCATGGTCCAACCGTAATATTTTAATACTTTTACCAGTCTGTTTTTCTACTTCTGTGTCGAAACTCTTTCAATTTCTCAAAAGTTTTTGACTTGTGTTTAATAAGATACACATAACCATAATGCGATGCCATATCCGTAAAGGTTATGAAGTATTCAATCCACCTCTAGCCTAGCTAGACATGGCCCACTTACGTCACTATGAACGAGGGCTAACAGCTCGGTGGCACACACCCTTTACCGCTTAAAAGCTAAAAGGCTTTTTAGGCACTTTGCCTAATAAACAAGATTCACAGACTTCATTTGAATTAGGATCAAATCCGTCCAAGTATCCACTCTTCGAAAGTGTGGATATACGAGTCTTGTTAATGTGTCCCAGACAACAATGCCACAAATAAGTCCATCTGATTTTTTTCAGTTTGAGCCTTTTGTTTGTCATATTATAGTTTTTAAGATTAATTTATATTCAAAATATAAATACCGTTATTCACATCTAAGGTGTATATCTCAATATCATCTTTATAAAAAAACACCCAGTGTTCTGGAACATAAAGGTATACCCCAACGGGTTAAACTAGGTACATAGATAATATTCTTAGTCAAACTAGGTACATCATAACACTTTCCAAATTTGAGTACATGCCCCAAGGGCAGTTCCAAAACTTAGGTTCCTACGGCCAAAACAGTGACTCTCGTCCTGTTTTCCACTCGCAGGTCAATCTCATCTGAAGCCAGTCTCATGCTAATTAGCTGATCCTCCGCACATCAGTACATATGTCTGGTCCACATCCAGTATCAAAATCTAATTTTAAAACTGATAGTGGACATATTTATAACAAACATACCTGAAGCCGGAGCCTTGCCCCACCTTCACTTCCTTCATGTCTACCTTGTCCATATGGCAGTCACGCTTCCAGTGACCCTGTTTGCCACAGTTTAGGCAGACGTGTTGGGATATGTCCTTTGTCTTCCCAGAAGATTGTGACGATTTAGCCTTGCTATTTTCTTCACACCCCCAGATGCCTTCGGCCAAGCCTTGGCCTTTTGGGATGTCGAAGTAAGATGCGCCTTACGCTTCTTGCCCTTTTGGAAGCTCTAGCTCTACCTCATTGAGCATAGACATTTACTCTCCAAGAGTTATCTCTTGGTTCATGATGAACCCGCCCCAGCATTCGGGCAGAGACTGTAAGATCAAATCTATGGAAGTCCCGGCCTCGTAGGTAATGCCCAGCTAACCTAGCTGTTCGATGTCAGCAATCATCTACGACACATAGTGCTCACACAGATGTACCATCTGACATACACGAGTGAAAGAGCTTCTTTTGCAATTCGTACTTCTAAGATCTAAGGTTAGATCTATGAAGATCCTTTAATTTCAACATCATGGTATAAGGATCTAATCATTAGTTCTGACGACGAAATTAAAGAGTCATGCAGCAAGCTAAACGAGATTGAGCACTAATGTTATCATCACGATAGTCTTTCCAAAGCTCATGCTCTACTATTTGCTCAACTCCGGGCTCAGGCCCGAGAGGTTTCTCTATCAAAATAGAGTAATTCTCAGCTCCAGCAGGACTATCCTGAGATTCTTTTCCCAATCGGAAAATTAAAACCGTTAAAGACATTTTCACCATCACCCAGGATTATGTCATTTGACGCTAATCTTTCAGGTCATCTTGATTGCTATAGTCTAACTGTCCAATCAATGATTTCGGGTACAATCAAATGTAATGATTTCTATAGTCCAAATATATAATCAACTACAATTGATCAGTTACATTCAAATGTAATGATTACTATAGTCCAACTATATAACCAACAACAAATGAAGTAGTTTGAATACAGTCCAACCGTTCAATTAAAACAACATTTGAATATTAATTTAATGATGAAAAATAAAATGAGCGAGTATTGGCAAGTATTAAACGAATATTGAAAATTTAATACTAACCTCCCACTATTTTTCGGCGAGCCTCTAACCCTCTGTGGAGTACTCGGGAAACCTAGTTTCCTAGTGGGCTAGGATCCCGTTAAATAACACACAACATTGACTTTGGCCAACAAGCTGTATGAAACTTAACTAGGTAGATCTCTAAGATCAATTGGATCTCATCCAATTCCTAGATCCAGTAGGTGGACCTCCAAGTCCGAAACATATATCCAATATATGTAAATATATCCAATATATTTCCTAACCTGTTTCCTCTGAATCAACTAAGCCTTGGCTTTGGCTCAACAAACTTAATGATTCCAGTTAAGCGTGACCCATTGACAGTGGGAAAGCTTCGTAATCGAAGTCGATGAACCTTTGGCCAACAAGTCACAACCGCCCAAGACATACGATGTGGAACAAAGCTTATGCGGTTCAAACACATCCGCGATGGACAAAGGTCTTGACTATGGCCAACAAACCAATGCCAATCTTGGATCTTGAGAGAGAACCACTCAATTGAAGGAAAAACGCTTAATTAAAATGAGGGTTTTTGTCGCGATTTGGAAACCTATTTATTATCTTTGATTAGGTCTCATCATACACCCTTAAGCATGCATTCTAAAGCATAATAAGGCGCGAAATAAATAATAATGATATGCGGATGGATATATAACAAATTATTCCTATAACAAATCTCTCACTTTCCTCTCTCCCGCTAGCACTATTCTTACTTCTACCCAATTACATAACACTAAAAGAAACCTCATTTACATTGAGGGGAACTGGTGAGAAGAGAAATACAAAGATAATAGAGATAATAGGCTGGACACGCAGGTCCAATTTAATAAATAAGTACCAAACTTACAATAATTTCCAAAATTGTCCTCACCCTTCTAATATCCATCTGATTATACATCATTACTAAATACATCCAAGTATTCACACAAAGCATATTATCAATCAATCTAATCCAATTAATTAATCTATGATTAATGACCATCCAATGTTAAAACAACGATTTGATTTGTGCGAGTGAAACTCGTTTAAGAATAAATACTCAAAGTAAGTATTCTTGAGGAACTACAATTTTAAATCCAATTTAAATTGTATCCAATACTAATTAATAATTAATTCCAAATGAAATAATTACACTTTTAATAGTGTCTTTTAAACTTGGATTCCAAATCCAATCCAATTGGGTCTCAAAAGCCCAATTAGCATACAATACTATTCAATTAAAGTCCAATTGGCTTTCAATTAATTCTTTAGGCATGGGCTTTGGCCATTATGGATCAAACCCAAGATGCCAAGGCCCAAATTAGGAATCACCTTATGCCATAAAATCAATTTAGGCCCAATTAAATTATTAAAAGCCCAATGTCATATTTTTTGGACTTTATGGAAATGGTTTAGGACCAAATATGATCCAAGACCAAAATTTGGCCCAACCGTGCCCATTAGCCCAATTACAACAATTAAATTAATACATTATTCCAAATTACATATTAATCCAATTCAAGTGTAATTAACATAATTAATCAACTAACCTAATGTTTCCAAAACATCAATTTAATCCAATTAATCATGCCTAATCATTCAATTCATGTCCAACACAAATTGAAGCAAAATCAATCCTTCAACAACATGCATAACTCATAGCAATAGTAATAAAAATCATTCAATTTGATTTCAATTCAATTAAATCAACATTCAATATTTCTTCATGCTATTTCACACATCCAATTGTCAAATTTCCAAAATTCCACAATGAGTTCATCTAGGGTTACATTCGGCCAACATAAGGATTTTAGTGAAACTTTGATCCAATCAATTTTTCACAATCCTATGATGCACAAATCTAAGTTATCATCATCTAACATCAACCAAACATCCAATTTTTCATTTTCATGCTCAAAGCAAAAATACCCAAATTAAAGTTTAAGAACCCTAGAATCAAATCATGCTTAGAAACCGCTCTGATACCATTGTTAGTGTTCCTAGAACATGACAAGGATCTCTAAGGTGATTTGTGTGTGAATAAATCAAAAAAAGTTACGGAAATACTCACTTTGATCGGATGAAGTTCAAGACTTTTTCTTCTTTGTTGGAAGCTCCAAGCTTTTGATTTGAATTCCAAACTCAAGGGTGAGTTTCCCTATCACCTTAGTTGATTCCAAAGTGATAGCTTTGGCCAAAAATTGAAAGAAAAATTTTCTCCTCCAAGGAGCATGTATTCGGCCAAGAGAGAGATGTGAGGGAGAGAGTGAATAGTTCACACTTTGTTTTCAAAAACAAAACATATACACAAAGTTGGTGTGTGTTGACTTGGTAGGTTTGGAAGTAAATGCCACATTTACTATTCCATCTACTTACATCACAAATAGTGACAAGTTGATGTAAGTCATGGGTCCCACCCATTTAAATTCCAAATTTAGTTGGCTTACACAACACATTTTGGGCCCAGTTCGTTTAATCCGACTAAACGAATTTTCCGTCGCTTCGTAATTAAATCTAATTTAATTAAATAACAATACCCAGTAAAATTATTACGGAAGTCGCTTGCGAATTACTTCTAAATTAATTCGTTCTCTAGAATTAAAATCCAATTAATTCCGCATTGAAATCCAATTTTAATTAATATATCTAATATATTATTTTAGCCCAAATAAATAAATAATAGAAAAATCTAATTTAACTATTAAATTTATTTTACCGATTAATTCCAAATTAACTGTGTTCTCTCTTCTTCACGAATTAATCCTAGATTAATTCATGACGCAATTAAACCCAGATTAATTCATTCTCTGATAATTAATCCCAGATTAATTCTTACCATAATTATCCCAGATTAATTTCTCTCTCATAATTAATCACAGATTAATTATGTTCGAGTCAAATGTCATCGGTGAATCTTTGGGAAGCGACCCAAGAGATTCCTGGATATGTTGACAGTAAATACGGTCATCAGACTATCTGAACATGTGCGTACCCGGTACCATATTCTTACCGATTTACAAGACATGGTTGGCTTCTAGCAAAGAACCGTGCCTACCCAATTCTCCAGAAATATATTCAACATGGAATATATAATTTGTATCAGGCGTAGTATACATTGTATAGCGTATTACGATTCAGTATCGGATGTCACATGCTAGGCCTGGGGCTGGAGTAGTGTCTGCCCCGTACGAAGCATATATCGGATCACTAGTAACTAGTCTCTTTATGATCGGAAAGTCATGACCTAGTCATACTTTCCCGATGGCTATAGCACTATAGAGTACCAGTTCTGTATCCCTGCGTGATCATCATCTCCATATGACTGAAGTGATACTTCCATTTTGACATCCCACACCCAATACACTACGATTCTCAGTATACCTAGAAGAGGCGTACACAGACCTGTTAAAGAAGCCCGAACGACAAAAATCAAAGTATATTGATTGTCGCAAGTATTAACGATGCAAGTCTCAGGTTAAGACCATATACACCTACCCTGATTCGGATTCCCATAGACACATAGTCATACTACCAATGGGACTCCGAGGGGTCTATCCAGAGCGAAGCTGTTTTTCTACCATCGGAAAACAAAACCTCCTATCACACTTGCATAAGTATCCAATACTTAAATTTATTAGAAATATACTGTTAAGCCTCCATAACATGCACAAGTGCAATACTAGCCTATTCCTCATTATCGATGTCCAGTCTCGATAATACTACGACTAGGGATATTTAATGATTAAAACCTTAGTGGATTAATATTGTCTCATATCTTATTAATCTGGTACTAATCATATGGACTTTTATCATTTATATATCAAGGTAATCCAATTACAAATGATAAAATAGCAATTTCCTTTGTCAGATAGTTAATTTTGTACAAGAACACCATGTTTTTAACAAAATAGTGATGTTATGGGTCATAATTATCCAACACGATATGAATAGCATGGAATACCGTTTAAGTACCAAAGTGCACCCACTTAAGCTTGAATTTTTAGACAATTGAGAAGGACCACTAGGAAACTACCCATAAGCAAAATTTTGAGTACAAGCTACGTCGGTAGACAATATCAGTAAGTAGGAAACCCTAAGCCCATAGATAAGCAGAAATATTGGAATTTGAGGAAAGAAGCTCATAAGCGATTTAAGCTTGGTAATGATAAAACAAAGAGTTAAGTAACTAAGGTATGAGAAGGAATGTTAAGATCAAGTTTAACAAGTGCAGCTAGAGGAACACCATATACCAGCATTGTTAGTAATGACAAAGACCACTCCTATAAACTTAACGATTCCAAAAAGAGAGTATAGGAAGCCTAACCATAACTCACCAGTATATCTAGTAAGGATCAGAGATTCATTAGAGAGCAATAGGAAGAGTTATTGGTTATCTTAAAAGGAAAAAATCATATGCGTTAGTTTACAATAGATTTCCTTCGGTATTAGAAGGATAATGTGACGCGTAAGGATTTACGTCGCGGTGCGTGGCATAAAATTTTCCACGATCAGTTTTTAACCACCTCAGTATAGCTAAGGAGAACTTGATTGAGTATAACTAATAAGTCAGAGGAATGGATTTTCTTGGAGATAAAGAAGGCTGAGCACAACTAGAAGTACGGAAATAAGGTAGTCCTGGATATCTAGCAAAGATCTTATGAAACAAAAATAAAGTAGTACTTCTTAGTAAGGGACTTAAGGACTATTCATTGAATCTATGAATTCTAAGAGAACTAGTTTATCAAGTATGACATAAGTTTTTGGAAAGAGTCCAATATTAAGGAAGACGGAGGATCTTATGCGCTCACTAGTTAGTTGGTAAATAATCAGTCGGATAATAGTCTTCATAGTTAAGACAAGTAGAAACCCCGGAGATACAGAATAGTTACAGCACAGTACGAGGTTTATAAGGAACCCCATAAATCCAGCGACCTATGATAAGAACCAAAGTTTAAAGAGGATTCGAAGACGAATCCTACTTAAGGATGGGAGAATTTGTAACGACCGGTAATTTCGTTAACCGGTAATCTCGACTACTATTTTATTCTGGGATGAATATTCATTATATGGGTTATGTTGAACACACATATACTCGTGAGGCAACCCTGGGGACAATCGTTATTCCTCGAAGTTCCTGTTGGACAATTATGACCCATAGCGTCACTATTTGTACAGATCATGGTGTTGTTGTACAAATTAACTATGTGACAAAGGAAATTGCTCTTTTATCATTTGTGATTAGATCACCAAGATGTATAAATGAAGAAAGGTCCATATGATTAGTTTCAGATTGAGATGATATGAGACAATATCAATCCACGATTGTTTAATCATTAAATATCCCTAGTCAGAGTATTATCGAGATCGGACATCGATAATGCGTAAAAGACTAGTATTACACGTGTGCGCGTTGTGAGGGCATAACGACATAGTTGTCATATATTTGGGTATAAGATACTCATGCAAGTGTAGTAGGAGGTTGTGTTTTACCGATGGTACGGAAAACAGCTTCGCTATGGATAGACCCCTCGGAATTCCATTGGTAGTATGACTATGTGTCTATGGAAGTTCGAATCAGGGTAGGTTTATTTGGTCTTAACCTGAGATTTGCACCGCTAATACTGCGACAATCAATTACTTTGGTTTTGGTCGTCGGGCTTTAACAGGTTCTGTGTACGCCTCTGCTAGGTATATTGAGAATTGTAGTATGTTGGTGTGATGTCAAGACAGAAGTATCACTCCAGTCATATGGAGATGATGGTCACGCAGGATACGGTACTGGTTCTCTTATGTACTACAGTCATCGGGATAATATGACTAGGTCATGATTAACCATTATAGAGACTAATTACCAGAGATCTGATATGTGCTTCGTACGGGGCAGACACAATTCCAGCCCCGGACCTTGCATGTGACATCTGATACTGGATCGAGATACGCAATACTACGTATTCTACGTCTGATATAGATCACATATTCATGTAAGGATAATTCTGGAGAATTGGGTAGGCATGGCGTTTTGCTAGAAGCCAACCTTGTCTTGTAAATTGGTACAAACGTAGTACTAAGTACTTACGTGTTCGGATAGTCCGATGACCGGATTAACTACCAACATATCCGGGGATCTCATGGGTCGCTTCCCGAAGATTCACCGATGACGTATGACTCGTATTTTATTAATCTGGGATTAATTAGTTGAGAGAGAAAATTAATATGGGATTAATTACGGAGATATTTTACCTAGGATAAAATATTATTTAAAGAGAGATAACGAATATTATTTAAAGAGAGATAACGATTAATTTGGAATTAATCGATAAAATAATATATTCGATATATATACGAAATTGGATTTCGACGCGGAATTGAAATTAGATTTTAATTCGGGCAAACGAATTGATTTAGAATTAATTCGTTAGCAATGTGAATAGTGATTTTGCTACGCATAATTAATTAATTACGTCGCAATGAAAAATTCGTTAATTTGGAATTAGCGAACCCGAGCCCGGGAGTGTTTACGAGCACACTCACATTGCGAACTTAAGTGCGCACGCAAGTCACATCAAACGTCAAATCACTAGTCGCATCAAGCGTCAAATCATTAGTCACTTTGAGTGATGTGAAAACTTGTCACTTGATTGATTGATTGATGTAAATAGTGATTGAGTGGTTGAGGCTTTATTGCCTTTGACTTTTTGAAATTGAAAAATGGTAAATGTTTAATTGTTTTTGGAAAATCAATTATCAAATACATAAAGCAATTTCTTCTCTCTTTCTATAGTTCACGTTTTTGGAGCCAAAAACCTCTCCTCTCTCACACGGTCTAGGACCAGTTTTTTTCTCTTCTGTTTTTCTGGTTTCTGCCGTGAATGGAATGAGAAGAAGCTAAGTGATTTTTGTGGCAAAAATCACCAAGTCCTAGCACACATCGGAGTCTTGCGAAGGTGATAGGAAAACTCACCCGTGAGCTTGGAATCACATCACGAAAGCTTGGAGCTTGGAAGATGATCCATGGCAAAATTTTGGAGACCAAATTCAGCTCACTGTCGAATTCACCTTGGATGAGGACTTGAAGTTTTTGTGTTCGTCGCATCGCCTCAACCGATCAATGTAAGTATTCAGCAACTTCTTCGTGTATTCACATGTTGTTTCTTGCTTGATATTCGATCCTCGAGACTTAGAGATTTCCCAACAATGGTATCAGGGTGAGTAAAAGCATGAAACTTGAATTTAGGGTTAAAATTGGGTAAATTTTATTTGAGCATGATTTGATGAAATTGGATGATTGAGTATGCTTAAATGTAGTTTAATTGAATTTTGATTGGATCAATTTCATGATATATTGTTTGGAACAATTTTGCCCAAAAATCATGGCTTGGCCGAATGATGAACTTGCCCTAATGTCTTGGAACTTTTTATTTTTGATTCATTGGATGACTTGAAATCAATTGGGAATGAGGATTTAATGTTGAATTGGATTCAATTTGATTGGATTTAAAATTGGACATAAAATGCCCTCAATTGCCGAGACTTGAAAAGCATGTATGGGTTTTATTTTTGATTAAAATGTGTTGGACATGTTTTAATGTTAAAGAGCATGATTAATTAGGCTAATTGGTGTTTTGGAATATTGATTTGGGTAATTAATTATGCTATATACTTTGATTAATTAAATATGAAATTTGGAATTTTTGTAGTTTAATTAATTGGGCTTAAATTGGATTTGGGCTTTAAAAGTTGCAAATGGGCTAATTGGGCTTGGTTGTACCAAGATGGGTTTAGGCTAAATTGGTTGGATCCAATTGGGCCCAAAACCATTTCCATAAAGACCAATTATGACTTAATGGACCTTAAATATATAATTGGGCCTAATGGGCCTAAATTGGTTTTTTGGCAATAAGGGTGATTCCATAAATGGTCTTTAGTCGGGTTTGACCTAAGTTGACCAAAAGTCCATGCCTTAAGAAATTAATTAAAAGCCCATTGGACTTTAATTAAATTAACATGGATGTTAATTGGGCTTTGAGACCCGTGACGATTAGATTTAGAATCTAAGTCGTAAAGGTTCGTTAATAAAGTGTATTATTTAATTTGGAATTAAATAGCGAATTAGTTTTAAATACATATTAAATTGGATTTACTGTTGTAGTTTAATTTAATTCAAGAATGAGTACTTTGAGTACTTATTCGAAAAACGAGTTGGACTCGCGCAAAATCAAATCGTTGTTTGAACATGGATGGTCATTAATTATCAGATTAATTAATTGGATTAGATTGATTGATAGCATGCTTGTGTGAATACATGGTTGCGATGCATGGATAATGTATATTAGATGGGTGGGGCAATTTTGGAAATTGTTGTAATAAATTTAGAATTTATTAATTGGACCTGCGTGTCCAGCCTATTACATCCATACTTTGTATTTCTCTTCTCACCAATTCCCCTCAATGTAAATGAGGTTTCTTTAGAAGTGTTATGTAACGGGTTAGAAGTAATACTTGTGCTAGCAGGAGAGAGGAAATGGAGAGATTTGATCTAGGATCAATGTGTAAAGTATCCATCCGCATATCATTATTATTTTATTTTACGCGCCTTATTATGTTTTTAGAATGCATGTTTAAGGGTGTATAATGATGAGACCTTAACAAAGATAATAAATTGGTTGCCAATTTGCACGTGAAAAACCCCCAAACAATATTAAGCGTTTTTCCTTCCATTGAGTGATTCTTACTCAAGATCTAAGACTAGCATTGGTTTGTTGGACAAAGTCAAGGCCTTTGTCCGTCAAGGATGTGTTTGAATCATGAAGGCTTTGTTCCATATCGGTGTCTTGTCCAAGTTGTGATTTGTTGGCCAAAGTCAAGATCACTTCTTGTCCATCGACATTGATTACGAAGCTTTCCAAGGTCAATGGGTCACGCTTAACTGGGATCACTAAGTTTGTTGTGCCAAAACCAAGGCTTAGTTGATTCAGAGGAAAAAAGTTAGGCAATATATTGGATATATTGGCATATATAGGATATATGTTTCGGACTTGGATGTCCCCCTACTAGATCTAGGAATTGGATGAGATCCAATTGATCTTAGAGATCTACCTAGTTAATTATCATACAATTTGTTGGCCAAAGTCAAGATTGTGTGTTATTTAACGGGATCCTAGCCCACTAGGAAACACGGTTTCCCGAGTACTCCACATAGGGTTAGAGGCTCGCCGAAAAATAGTGGGAGGCAAGTATTAAATTTGCAATATTCGTTTAGTCACTTGCCATACACGCTCATTTCAAATATTTCATCAAATAATTAATATATTAGTTGGACTAATATTAAAATGTTGTTTTAATAAACAGTTGGAATGTATTCAAACTATTTCATTTATAGTTGATTATATAATTGGATTATAGTACTCAATATATTTGATTTATTTAATTACTAGTTGATTTTATAATTGGATTATAGTAATCAATATAATTGAATTTAACCATTTAAATTATAGTTGATTATATAGTTGGACTATAGTAATCATTATAATGAATAGTACCTAAAATCGTTGATTAAATAGTTGGACTATTAGAATCAAGACAATTGAAAGATTGGTGTTTAAAATATAATCCTGGGTAAAAATGTATTTAAACGACTTTAATTTTCAAATTGGGAATAAAATTTCAAGATGGTCCTGGAAACTAATAAGTTACTTTATTTGATAAAATAACATATTAGGCCTAAGCTCGGAGTTAAGAAAATAGTAGAGCATGATCTTTGGAAGATTCATGTGATGATAACTTTAGTGCTTAATCCATTAAACTTTCCAAATAAGACTCTTTAATTTCTTAGTCAGAACTAAGGATTAGATCCTTATAGTATGATAATGAAATTGAAGGATCTTCATAGATCTATTTTAGATCTTTGAAGTACTAAATTGCAATAGTAAACTCTTGGAGAGTTAATGGCTATACTCAATGAGTCAAAGCCAAAGTTTGCAATAAGGCAAGTATCGCAAGGCGCACTTTACTTCGACATTCTGGAAGGCCAAGGCTAAACCAAAGGCTTCTGGAGTGTGAAAAAAGCAAAGGCAAAATCATTATAATCTTCTGGGAAGACAATGGACATATCCCAAAATGACTGCCTCTATTGTGGCAAACGGGATCGCGGAAGAGTGACTGCCGTTTGGACAAGGCAAACATGAAGGAATTGAAGAATGAGCAAGGCTCTAACTTTAAATATGTTTGTCATAAATATATGTTCACTACTAGTATTAAAATTGGATTTTACATACTTAGTGTGATACATAAATATGTACTGATGTGCAGAATCTCCTACGAGCAGGTTACTGACTTCAGTTGAGATTTATCTGCGAATCGGAAATGGGACAATTGTTGCTGTTTTAACTTTATATCATTATTACTTTATTATACGCGCTTTATTATGTGTTTAGAATGCATGTTTAAGGGTGTATGATGATGAGACCTTAACAAAGATAATAAATTGGTTGCCAATTTGCACGTGAAAAACCCTCGTAAAATATTAAGCGTTTTACCTTCCATTGAGTAATTCTCACTCAAGATCCGAGACTGGCATTGGCTTGTTGGCCAAAGTCAAGGCCTTTGTCCGTCGATGATGTGTTTGAATCACAAAGGCTTTGTTCCGTATCAGTGTCTTGTCCAAGTTGTGGTTTGTTGGCCAAAGTCAAGACCACTTCTTGTCCATCGACATTGATTACGAAGCTTTCCATGGTCAATGGGTCGCGCTTAACTGGGATCACTAAGTTTTTTGTGCCAAAGCCAAAGATTAGTTGATTCAGAGGAAAAAGGTTAGGTAATACATTGGATGTATTGGCATATATAAGATATATGTTTCGGACTTGGATGTCCCCCTACCAGATCTAGGAATTGGATTGGATCCAATCGATCTTATAGATATACCTAGTAAATTATCATACAATTTTTTGGTCAAAGTCAATATTGTGTGATATTTAACGGGATCCTAGCCCACTAGGAAACACGGTTTCCTGAGTACTCGACAGAGAGTTAGAGGCTCGCAGAAAAATAGTGGGAGGCTAGAATTGAATTTACAATACTCGTTTAATTACTTGCCATACGCGCTCGAACAAATATCATTCGTCGTTATAAATTAAATGTTAGTTGGACTAATATTTAAATTGTTGTTTTAATAAATAGTCGGACTATATTTAAACAATTCATTTATAGTTGATTTTATAATTGGATTATAATAATCAATATGATTGATTTTAATCTATTAAATTATAGTTGATTAAATAGTTGGACTATTGTAATCATTATAATAAATAGTACCTAAATCGTTGATTAAGTAGTTGGACTATTAAAATCAAGATAAAATTGAAAGATTAGCATTTAAAACATAATCCTAGGGAAAATGTATTTAAATGGTTTAATTTTCAAATTGGGAATAATTTCAGGATGGTCCTGGAAAAATAATAAGTTACTTTATTTGATAAAATAACATATTATGCCTAAGCCCGGAGTTAAGCAAATAGTAGAGCATAATCTTTGGAAGATTTATGTAATGATAACTTTAGTGCTTAATCCATTAAGCTTACCTCAGTAGACTCTTTAATTTCTGAATCAGAACTAAGGATTAGATCCTTAAAGTATGATACTGAAATTGAAGGATCTTCGTAAACCTATACTTAGATTTTAGAAGTACTAAAATTGCAATAGTAAACTCTTGGAGAGTTAATGATTATTCTTAAGGAGATAAAGTCAAAACTTTGAAATTAGGCAAGTAGCGCAAGGCGCACCTTACTTCGATATTCTAGAAGGCCAAGGCTTGGCCAAAGGCTTCTGGAATATGAAAAGGGCAAAGGTAAAATCATTATAATCTTCTGGGAAGATAAATGACAAATCCCAAAATGTCTGCTTAAATGTGGCAAACGGGATCGCGGAAGAGTGACTGCCGTTTGGACAAAGCAGACATAAAGGAATTGAAGAACGAGCAAGGCTCTGACTTCAAATATGTTTGTCAAATTGTGTTCACTACTAGTATTGAAATTGGATTTTAAATACTTAGTATGGTACATAAATATATATTGATGTTCAGAATCTGTTTTGAACAGGATACTTACTTCAATAGAGATTTATCTGTGAATTGAAAACGGGACGAAAGTTGTTGTTTTAACCGTAGGTACCTAAGTTTAGGAACTACCTTTGGGTGTGTACCTAAATTTGGAAACTGTTAATAATGTAACTAGTTTGACTAGAAACATTATCTCTATATCAGTGTTTTACCCGCTGCGGGTGAACCTTTATATTCTGGAACACTAAAGTGTTTTATTATATAAAGATGATATTGAGATAAACACATTAGATGTGAATAACAGCATTTATATTTTGAATATAAATAGAATCTCAATATATAACATGACAAACAAATAGCTCAAATTGATTTGATCGGAAGAAACTAATTGTGGCATTGTTGTTTGGGACACAATCAAAACAAGACTCGTATATCCACACTTTTGAAGAGTGGGTACTCGGACTAATTAAATCCCATTCAAATAAAGTCTACGAATCTAGTTTATTGGCAAAGTGCCTAAAACACTATTTACTTGGTAAAGTGCAACTGCCACCGATCTGTTAGCCCTAGTTCATAGTGAAGCAAGTGGGCCCATATCTAGCTAGGCTAGATGTGGATATGAATATTTCGTGACCTTTACAGATGTGGCATCACGTTATGGTTGTGTGTTTCTTTTGAAGAACACAAATCGGAAACTTTTTACAGTTTTGACACGAAATAGACAAACAAAACGGCTAAAGTATTATACCATCACGGTGAGACCGTAATGGAAAATACTTAAGCAATAAGTTTCTTATATACATGAAAGAGTATAGTATTCTTTCAATGAGGACTCCTCCCGGAACACGTCAGTTTAATGGTGTGTCCGAACTGAGTAACCGAATCTTGTTGGACATGATAAGGTTAATCATGAGTCGCTCTGAGCTACCATTTCCTTCAACGGATACGCATAAACAGTGCAAGAACTTATTTTGAATAAGGTTCCATTAAAATCTGTTTGACAGATATCATATTAGATATGAACGGGAAAGAAACCGGGTTTCTCATTCCTGATAATTTGGGTATGCTAGGCATATGTTTGGATGATACCAAACTAGAACCCAAATTAGATAAATGCCAAATGTAGGTTATCCTAGGGATACCAAGTATATTACTTATACAACTCACGAGAGAATAATTAGATTGTTGCTAACCATGCGGTTTTCCAAAGAGGAATACCGATATGCAGTGGTAAGTGGGAGGATAGTAAAACTCGATGAAATCAGAGTAATACTGTTCAAGGCACCGAGCCCTTAATCATGACCCATAGCGTCACTATTTGTACATATCATGGTGTTGTTGTACAAATTAACTATGTGACAAAGGAGATTGCACTTTTATCATTTGTGAGTAGATCACCTAGATATATAAATGATAGGAGGTCCATGTGATTTGTTCCTGGACGGAGAATGATATGAGATAATATCAGTCCACGAAGGATAAATCATTAAATATCCCTAGTCAGAGTATTATCGAGATTGGACATCGATAAATACGTAAAAGACTAGTATTACACTTGTGCGCGTTGTGAGGGCACAACGACATAGTTCTCATATATTTGGGTATAGGATACTCATGCAAGTGTAATAGGAGGTTGTGTTTTACCGATGGTACGGGAAACAGCTTCGCTCTGGATAGACCCCCTCGGAATTCCATTGGTAGTATGACTATGTGTCTATGGAAGTCCGAAATCAGGGTAGGTGTATTTGTCTTAACCTGAGACTTGCACCGCTAATACTTGCGACAATCAATATACTTTGGTTGCGGTCGTCCAATGCTTTAACAGGATCTGTATACGCCAATGCTGGGTATATTGAGAATCATAGTGTGTTGGTGTGATGTCAAGACGGAAGTGTCACTCTAGTCATATGGAGATGATGGTCACGTAGGATACGGTACTAGTACTCTTAAGTACTGCAGTCATCGGGATAAAATGACAAGGTCATGTTTGTCCGATTATAGAGTCTAGTTACCAGACATCCGACATGTGCTTCGTACGGGGCAGACACAATTCCAGCCCCAGGCCTAGCACGTGATCATCCGATACTGGACAGAAATATGCAATACTACGTATACTACGCCTGATATAGATCCTTTAATCCTGTAAGGATATTTCTGAAGAAATGGGTAGGCATGGCGCTTTGTTAGAGGCCAACCTTGTCTTGTAAATCGGTAAAACATAGTATGAGGTACTTACGTGTTCGGATAGTCCGAAGACCGAATTTACTGCCAACATATCCGGGGATCTCATGGGTCGCTTCCCAAAGATTCACCGATGACGTATGACTCGCACTCTAAATTAATCTTGGATTAATTAGAAGAGAGAGAAAATTAATTTGGGATTAATAGCGGAGATATTTTTATCTGGGATAAAATATCAATTAAAGAGAGATAACGATTAATTTGGAATTAATCGATAAAGTAATATATTCGATATATTAAATGAAATTAGATTTCGATGCGGAATTAAAATTAGATTTTAATTCGGGTAAACGAATTAATTTAGAATTAATTCGTTAGCGACGTGAATAGTAATTATGCTTGGCATAATTATTTAATTAATTAGATTTAATTGCGTCGCAACGGAAAATTCGTTAATTTGGAATTAGCGAACCCGAGACCGAGATTATTTGCGAGCGCATTCATATTTCAAATTCGAGTGCGGTACACAAGTCAAATCAAGCGTCAAATCGCTAGTCGCATCTAGCGTCACATCATTCGTCAATCAAGTGATGGATGTCTTTCACTTTGAGTGATTGATGCAAGTCACTATTCATGATTGATGGAAGTGATGTGAGTGGTTGGTGCCATTAAGGCTTGACTTTCTGAAAGCCAAATTCATTCCAAATGAATTTGAAATTCACATTTGAGTATTTAATACACAAATTGGGAACCAACAAATACAACTCTCTCTTTCTCTCATCTCTCTGTCTCACACGCCCAATGAGGCAAATTAGCTCACTGGTTTCTGTCAAAACCGTGAGTTGGGAAGCAAGAGTGTGTGGTTTTTGTGGCAAAAATCACAAGAGCTAGCACTCCGGGAGACATGCGAAGGTGATAGGGAAGTCCACCCATGAGCCGGGAATCGTTCGACGAAGCTTGGAGCTTGACGAAGGACCAAAACCGAGCCAAAATAGTGAGATGTGAACTGCCACTGTCGAATGCACAAGGAGCAGAATTTGGAGTTTTGTTCGTTAAAGCGTCGCTCAACCGATCGATGTGAGTATTCCGCAACTTCGTTGATTTGTATTCGCACATATTTCATGCTTATTATGATCTTGGGACCTTAATAGAAACCAACAATAAGTTTGGATGATACCAAACTAGAACCCAAATCGGATAAGTGTCTAAGTTGTAGGTTATCCTAGGGAAACCAAAGTATAGTACTTATACAACTCACAAGAGAACAATTTAATTATTGTTCACCATGCGGTTTTCCTAAGAGGAATACCAATGTGCAATAGTACGTGGGAGGATAGTAAAACTCGATGAAAATCGTAGTAATACTATTCCAGGCACTGAATCTTAATGGAACACAAATAGTTCATCAAGGATGAAACTATACCAATAATCTTCGAATACACAAGAACCGCGTAAGTCGGAGAGAGTCAGGAAATAACCTGGGGTATGGGTTTCTGATCTCACCTTATAAAGATGTCAATCTTATTGAGGAATACGAACTGACTACGTATGAGGAAGTGATACAAGGTATCGACTCCCTATTATGGCAAAGTGCCATAAAGTCAAAAATGGATTCCATTTATATCAACTATGTTTGGACACTAGTTGATGTACCGCAAGGCATTGTGCCTATTGGTACAATATGAGTCTTCAAGGAAGACATACGTGGAAGGCAACATACCAACGTACTAAGTTGGGCTTGTAGAGAAAAGGTATCGTTATCAACATTTTTGTCGATTACGATGAAACCTTTTACCTGTTGCCACGGTATATCCATTTGGATAGTGCTTGCTAAGGCTGCATGTTTCGTTTATGAAATATGTCAGCTAAATGCCAAAACCGCTTTCCTTAACGGAAACCTTTTGGAGGATATTTTCAACATCATGACGGTTTTTCCGTACCATAACAAGCGAACAAGGTTTGCAAGGTTATTTGATCCATGGATGGATTGAAGCAAGCATATAGTTCTTAGAATTATCATTTTGATGTAATCATAATGGTGTATGATTTAATTCAAAAAGAAAATGATTCTTGTGTATATAAGGAGGTTAGTGGGAGGGCACTGACAATTAAAGTCCTAAATAATGATAATATATCATTTCTTTGAAATCATATTCCCAAAATACAATCGGTGAAAGCTTGGCTTTCATGAAAATTCTCCGTAGAATTCTTGGGAGAAACAACCTTTATTCTAGGAATAAAGATCTACTAGGATAGATTTAAAGTTGTTAGTACTCTCCGAGAACCCGTACATTGAAATAAATGTACGCGACCTGGTGTCTCATACACTTTGAGCATATGGAGTCACAATCAGGCCACTGGATTGATGTTAGGAACATCCTTCAGTATCTTAGAGGAACTAAAGATGCTGTCTTAAACTATGGAGAAGGAGAACTTGAAGTGACTGGGATCACTACTACAAGTTTCCTAACCGATAAAACGACTATAAGTCGAAAATGGTACTATACAGTTTGAATAACGGAACAATGAGCTGGAAATCTTCCAAGCAAGATACTATTACCGAATAAACAACAAATGCGGGTCATTGATGCGGCTGAGGTAGCAATAGAAGCCATTTGGGTCGATAATAAATCTAATTAGATTAGATATAATTCTGTTAGCAGCTGAGCTAGGCTACAGTGCAGGTTAAAGAATTAATGGTCTCATCAACGATCCAGATATATACTTCGACTATTCATCTGATTCGTTCAGATCATACATCGTGGCGATGTGATGATCGTATAAATCGCATCAGATGATAATCATGCAAATCCACTAACGAAAGTCTTTTCTCAGTAATTTGGGCGAACCGTACATAGTTCAGGTGTAAGACACTTGAGTGACTGGCTATAGGCCAAGTGGGAGATTTGTTGGACAATTATGACCCATAGCGTCACTATTTGTACTGATCATTGTGTTGTTGTACAAATTAACTATGTGACAAAGGAAATTGATCTTTTATCATTTGTGATTAGATCACCAAGATGTATAAATGATGAAAGGTCCATATGATTAGTTCCGGATTGAGATGATATGAGACAGTATCAATCCACGATGGTTTAATCATTAAATATCCCTAGTCCGAGTATTATCGAGATCAGACATCAATAATGCGTAAAAGACTAGTATTACACTTGTGCGCGTTGTGAGGGATAACAACATAGTTCTCATATATTTGGGTATATGATACTCATGCAAGTGTAGTAGGAGGTTGTGTTTTACCGATGGTACGAAAAACAGCTTCGCTCTGGATACACCCCTCGGAATTCCATTGGTAGTATGACTATTTGTCTATGGAAGTCCGAATCAGGGTAGGTGTATTTGGTCTTAACCTGAGACTTGCACCGCTAATACTTGTGACAATCAATATACTTTGGTTTTGGTCGTCCAGGGATTTAACAGGTTCTGTGTACGCCTCTGCTGGGTATATTGAGAATCGTAGTGTGTTGGGTGTGATGTCAAGACGGAAGTATCACTCCAGTCATAGTGGAGATGATGGTCACGCAGGATACGGTACTGGTTCTCTTATGTACTGCAGCCATCGGGATAATATGACTAGGTCATGATTATCCGATTATAGAGACTAGTTACCAGAGATCTGATATGTGCTTCGTACGGGACAGACACAATTCCAGCCTCAGGCCTTGCATGTGACATCCGATACTGGATTGAGATACGCAATACTACGTATACTACGTCTGATATAGATCACATATTCAGGTAAGGATATTTCTGGAGAATTTGGGTAGGCATGGCGCTTTGCTAGAAGCCAACCCTGTCTTGTAAATCGGTACAAATGTAGTACTAGGTACTTACGTGTTCGGATAGTTTGACGACCGGATTTACTTCCAACATATCCGGGGATCTCATGGGTCGCTTCATTCACCGATGACGTATGACTCGCATTCTATTAATCTGGGATTAATTAGTTGAGAGATAAAATTAATCTGGGATTAATTACGGAGATATTTTATCTGGGATAAAATATTATTTAAAGAGAGATAATGATTAATTTGGAATTAATCGATAATATAATATATTCGATATATTATACGAAATTGGATTTCGACGCGGAATTGAAATTAGATTTTAATTCGGGCAAACGAATTGATTTAGAATTAATTCGTTAGCGACGTGAATAGTGATTTTGCTAGGCATAATTAATTAATTACGTCGCAACGAAAAATTCATTAATTTGGAATTAGCGAACCGAACCCGAACCCGGGAGTGTTTACGAGCGCACTCACATTGCGAACTTAAGTGCGGCTCGCAAGTCACATCAAGCATCAAATCACTAGTCGCATCAAGCGTCAAATCATTGGTCACTTTGAGTGATGTGACAACTTGTCACTTGATTGATTGATTGATGTAAATAGTGATGTAAGTGGTTGAGGCTTTATTGCCTTTGACTTTTTGAAATTGAAAAATGGTAAATGTTTAATTGTTTTTTGGAAAATCAATTAACAAATACATAAAGCAATTTCTTCTCTCTCTTTCTAATAGCTCACGTTTTTTGAGCCAAAAACCTCTCCTCTCTCACACGGTCTAGGACCAGTTTTTTTCTCTTCTGTTTTTCTGGTTTCTGCCGTGAATGAAAGGAGAAGAAGCTAAGTGATTTTTGTGGCAAAAATCACCAAGTGCTAGCACACATCGGAGTCTTGCGAAGGTGATAGGGAAACTCACCTGTGAGCTTGGAATCACGTCACGAAAGCTTGGAGCTTGGAAGATGATCCATGGCAGAATTTTGGAGACCAAATTCAGCTCACTGCCGAATGCACCTTGGAGGAGGACTTGAAGTTTTTGTGTTCGTCGCATCGCCTCAACCGATCAATGTAAGTATTCTGCAACTTCTTCGTGTATTCACATGTTGTTTCTTGCTTGATATTCGATCCTTGGGACTTAGAGATTTCCCAACAGTTCCGATACATAATTGTATAATATTTCACTCTAAACAACCCATGGTATTTGGGCCTTAACGTTCTCATACAAACTCTAATGTTTTATGAATTTTATATCATCGGAAAGCTAAGATCAAGATCTACGACTATTACATTGAACATTTTTCTAAATTCGGACCAGAAACGAGTCAACAATGTAGAATAAAAATTTGGATGAATAGTACCGATGGGCATTCTAGAGAATTCTTCAAGTTTCCATAAAATTTTCAATTCTTCACCATTTTGACAATTTCAAAAATACCCAAGTATAAAAGGATTTCACTATTTTTATTTCACAAAAAAATAGAGAAAATGAGAAAGAAGAAACGTGAGGAAAGAAAAAAGAAAGGAGAATAAGGAAGAAAGAAGAAGAAAGAAGAAGTACCAAAAGAGAAAATGAAGTACCAATCTTCAAGATTTAAGAAGATGATTGGCAACAATTTGGGACTTAGAGAATGAAGGAAAATCAAGGAAAATAAGGTATAGAATCTTGACCCAAAAGTTAAGTCATAAAATTTTATGAGTTTGATGTCATGATGGGATTATTGGTACAATAAGGATTGCCAATTGGTAATTTATGTGAAGAGAAATTGATTAAGTATTCTATTGCTATTTTGGAAATTTTTAAAGATTAATGTAGTAATGAGAAAAATGAAATGGAGAGTATTTGAAGATGATAATGATGATGTTGTAGAATGTATAATTGAGGATATTTCCTTGTGTGATTGTTGGGGGGGAATTTGGAGCAATTTGGGTATGAGAAAATGAAGATTTAGGCCTGGTATTGGCATTGCGTCGTGACGCAGAAAGCCTCGCATCGCGGCGCGATCTGGGAAATTACCCAGAAAAACTTTTGGTGCAAGTCGCGTCACGATGGGTGAAAATCAAGGTACGTCTCTGGACGATTTACATCGTGACACACGGTGCCTTCGCGTCGCGATGCGTGAGTCAATAATTACCCAAATTAGTTTCAAGACATTCCAGTTTCACCCGAATGCGTTAGAGACTACCCTATAAGTCTCGTATCAACCCGTACGTATAAATTACGTCATGATTTACATACTACATGTTTTAGAGTGATAGTCCTTAATTAAATAAGCAAACTTAGCTTAGTCCTGATATATATATATATTCTTCATCCATTACCTAACCGAAAGTATCGATGATAGATCATCGTAGGAATCACCAATTTCTCCAGCAAAGGGAATGATGGATAGCGAAATTCCAAAACCAGTGAGTGGACACTTCTTCTTTAAATTGATTTTTCATTTTATTACTTTTATGACAGACTTACTTTTACGCTATAGGGCGTTAGCCAAAATTTTAATACAGTTGATATTCTAATGATGATAATTTAGAAAAGAAAATATTTTATACAGTTTGAGATTTCAAAGTATGATTTTTTTTATTTTTGGGGCATGGGGAAAAACCCACCCCAATATGTAACTTGAGATAGTCTGGAATTGACGGATGAAGGACATGTGCACATGTAGAGGACTGGGGGACGGCGATACGTAATGCCCCTAGATCCTAGTTCAGGGTTAGGGGGACGGCGATACGTTACGCCCCTAGACCCTATTTTCAGGTTACTGAATCCAAATACTTCATTACTTCTGAAAATTCAATTTTAGTCTAAGGTTCTAACTCTATTAAACACAATAATTTAAGACAAGTCATAATTATTATTTCTATGAATTAACAAAATCATCAAACATCCTTAAGTCTAACAATTATAAATCAATCCAAATAAACGAAAGCAGAAAAATAAAATCAACACCAACAATTTTGTTAACGATGTGAAAAACTCATGCGAGTAAAAAACCATTTCGGCTATCTAGGCTACCAGCCAAAATCTATTATAACGAGAAAACTTATAGTGGTGGTATAAGACCTATGGCAGCAATTCCGCCGACTCTAATACCTATATACTGTAATAACCTGAAGAACTCAATGAGCCCACACCAAGCAGCCTTCTTCAGAATTTCTTAAGTCTCTGAGTGGATCAACCCTGCGAACTCGCAACGCCAGAACTCTGACTGCCAATCTTCCTCTTTTAGAACTCTAAAGGCTTAGGAAATTGGGTAAAAGTTGTGTTTTTGTACTGATAGTTACCAAAGAACAATCTTACCAAAGTAAAGAAGACAATGGAATCAATGAAGTCTTCTAGTTTGATTGTTAAGAATGATGAAACAAAGTATATCGTGGCTCTTAAAATAGTGTTTCTTCACCTGGTTAAAGTGGTTAAGTGTTTGTTTAAATAGGTAAGGTAAAAAAACGCGTCCAAAATAATCCACTTATGCACGGGTGTTCGAACGCCCCTTAAACTCGCCTCAAATTCAAAGTTTCTGCTTTCAGGTGTTAGAACGCTTAGACGAATGCAACTTAAACGCACATCGCACACTGTTTTTATGGTGCAACTTAAAATGCTTGTAACGTTCTCGTCTGTTGGTCAAATCATGTGTTCTTTATATATACATGATCATCTTCGAGTCTACTTTCCAATGACATTGACCTAATTTCAATTACAGCTCTAAATCTTCTGAAATATTCAGAAGAGTGAACATCGTTCCAATATCTCCCTCTGATGTTGCCCAAATACTTGTCCAATTACTTTGAGATCTTCAACCGTCACTACAACTCAATTGAACTTGTTTTGTTATGAAAGTTGCCAACGCACATGGAACTAACACTCTTCCCCTTTGGCATTCCGTGACTAAACTACCTAATATAAAGACTACAATAAAAGATTCAAAAATAAAATAGCTAACTGCAAACCATCAAGACAGTGACTTATTACAATATGACTCGATCTAACACCTAATCAATAAGTAGCCTTGAAATCGATGAAGACACAATGCCACCTCAAGTAATCTGTTCACCTGAAATAGCCACAAATAATAAGATATCTGTGAAAAGTAAGAGAACATAAAGAGCAGATAAACCAAAATTAAAAATTCTCTTGCATTAAAAATAAAAATAAATAAATCGACAATCGTCACATTCTCCCTTTTTTTTTTATCACAAAATGACAATGGATAAAAATAACATGTCAAAATAGTAAATCAATACACCAATTAAAGACACATGCCAAAGAATTTGCAAATGTAACTGACTCCCCCTCACTAACAGACCTACTCAATTTTCAAAATGAACACATGGGAAGTAAGAACTCAGAAATATGCAATGAAAAAATATACGATGTCATGAAGCACACACAAGCACATAATGAGTTAAGAAATAAAAATAAGTAAAAAATGACTCAAAACAGCACTTCAAATAATTACAATGATACCGAATCAGTACTTAATTGTTTATGACATGAAATAATATGAGACAATTTTTATCATGCTCAAGAACACACACACATGCATATGACATAAACACCAAAGCATAGAAAGCACTTGCGTGAAAATAAGTACACAATGAGTCAAGGCTTAAGACCGTATTTTATTAGTGGGACATAGCCAAAGAAATCTCATCTCTTGTCACACCAAGTCCACAAAATAGGTGTTCAAACCCAGCGCCACTATGACCTGAAAATAAACAACATTGGTTGCATGCTATAATATTCTCCCCCTAAATATGAGCTCTTAATAAAACTCTTACGAGTGAAGGGTTTTTGCCCTTATCTTTTCATATTGGCAAATCAGATCTTTTATACTTAAGACTCGTTTAATCTATTTTTTCTTTTTATTTTAAAAAAAAAAGGATAACATAAAGTCATCTAGTCAAAGGTCACATTATTTAGTGAGCTAAGTATGACATAGATTAAACTGCAAGTCCAAAACCTTATACGTGTGACCAAACCTCAAGACATAAAACATGTATTTTAAATGTACCGCCCAACTAAGCAGATAGTAAGGCCCTAGGGCCCGGGGGTAAAAGGAAGGTTGAAAGGTGGACCCGACCATATGTGTGATAAAGTGTTCTCCTAGAGAGGAGATTTTAAGGAAAGACAAGTATTGATGGTACCGACCCAACCATATCGGAGAATTTTTTTAGATACTATGAGAATTGTTTAAGGCCAACTCGATGAATTATCATACGTATGGGTTAAATCCGATGACTCTGAAGTCTGGGTTTGGAAATGTATAAATTACCTCGCCTACCCGACCCGAGGATCGAAGATGGGATGATGACCTATCCATTCTGGAGTGACATGATGAATGTCATTCCTTTTCTAAAAGGTTAATGATGAAGAAGATAATGCAGCAGTTCACAGTGGTCATGGGCCCCGCCAACTGCCATGAATCGGTACAGTGACAGAGCATCAGCTGCCATAGGTTGCCAAAGGCATGTGCAATAGCAGGGGAATAAGCTTATTTGATTGGTTGAGAAGATAATGGAAGTAATGAGTAGGGGTTGTAATGATTATTAATTATTTAAGCTGACGTCAAGGTCAGTAGTCACAGGGGATTTGTAACCTATATAAATGGGTAAAAGCCATATTAGAAGGGTTTAGAAACTTTATATTTTCCAACACTTGTAATTTGATAGCAAAGCTTGTAAAGCGAACTAAGTAATAGAGAGAAAAATGAGTCGTAACCCGACCACGTAGTAAACTCGAGGGACTATTTGTTGTGTTATGTAATTCCTTAGTTAGGCGCTCAGGTTGGTAGTCACTAGAGGCCAATAAAAGTAAACTCTTTCTCCAGTGGACGTAGGATGGAGCCAATCTTCGCCGAACCACGTAAATCCTTACTTTTGTGATAGTTTTGTCTTTGGTTAAGTTTGTGGGGTTCCCACTAACCAAATAAATTCACAATTATGAGAGGTTTGTTTGAGGGATAAGTTTTCAATATTGCCCTTCGAACTAAAAAATAATCATCAACAATTGGTGCCGTTTGTGGGAGGACTTGCTGGCCTATGGTTCAAAAACATGACCCTAAAAAATATCAATAATTTCTCGTAATTGTGAAGGCTCTTTATACGTCATTTCAAATGAGCATGCGAACTGAGAAAAAAGATCAAGTCATTGAGAAAAGTAAAGTAGAGGTATGATGAGCCGCTTAAATTTTTTTAGATTGATACCATAACTTGGCATCATTGGAGGTGGGGTCATATGATTCCCTAAAAGCATTAGAGAGTTTGAAATGTGCACTAAAGGTCAGGAGATTGTGGTCCCGCCATATAATTCAGGAGGTGTCTGATTACGCCTTGACCTTAGAACATGCTAAGACATTTATGCTATTGAAGGATGATGAGAAGATAGCCTGATGAAGTAATGCTCAAGAGAAGAAAGTAGTGAAAAGAGATGATCGCTAGGATAGTGGCAACTGGACAGGGTCGGGTCCTAGGCCGTAGAAATTTAGGACAATTTATTAGAGGAACCCGATACAAAAATAAGGCTTCTCATTAAGGTTACCCAAGTAACAGGGGGCACAGTGTATACTGCTCTCAACAAGCCTTTGTCTCAACTAGCCCAAAAGATTCAGAATAAGAGGTTGTTGACAGAGCCCGACCCTAAGAGGTTCCTTATTAAAAGAACGGACAACATGGCCTATTGCTCCCACTATAATATTAGGGGCCATAGATGTTGGACAATAGTGATACATAGCATCACAATTTATACAGAACATGGCGTTATTGTACAAATTAACTATGTGACAAAGGAAATTGCTCTTTTATCATTTGTAATTAGATTACATGTATATATATAAATGATAAAAGTCCATATGATTAGTACCAGATTAATAAGATATGAGAAAATATTAATCCACTAAGGTTTAATCATTAAATATCCATAGTCGTAGTATTATCGAGACTGGACATCGATAATATGGAAAATGCTAGTATTACACTTGTGCGTGTTATGGAAGCGTAACGGTATAGTTATCATATATTTGGGTATTGGATACTAATGCAAGTGTAATAGGAGGTTCTGCTTACCGATGGTACGGAAACAGCTTCGCTCTGGATAGACCCCTCGGAATCCCAATGGTAGTATGACTATGCGTCTATGGGAATCCGAATCAGGGTAGGTGTATTTGGTCTTAACCTGAGACTTGCATCGCTAATACTTGCGACAATCAGTATACTTTGGTTTTGGTCGTCCGGGGCTTTAACAGGTTCTGTGTACGCCTCTTCTGGGTATACTGAGAATCGTAGTATATTGGGTGTGATGTCAAGATGGAAGTATCACTTCAGTCATATGGAGATGATGATCACGCAGGATACGGAACTGATACTCTTGTATTCTGCAGCTATCGGGATAATCTGACAAGGTCATGATTATCCGATTATAGAGACTAGTTACCAGAGATCCGATATATGCTTCGTACGGGGAAGACACAATTCCAACCCTAGGCCTTGCATGTGACATCTGATACTGGATCGTAATACGCAATACTACGTATACTACGCCTGACAAAGATTACATATTCCTTTAAAGAATATTTTTGGAGAATTGGGTAGGCACGGTGTTTTGCTATAAGCCAACCATGTCTTGTAAATCAGTGAGAACGTGGTACCAGGTATGCACGTATTCGGATAGTCCGATCACCGTATTTATTGCCAACTTATCCAGGGATCTCTTCGGTCACTTCCTGAAGATTCACCGTTGAGATTTGACTCGAACAGAAAATTAATCAGGGATTAATTATGAGAGAGAAAATTAATTAGGGATTAATTACGGTAATAATTAATCTGGGAATTAATTATTAAAGAAAGAATTATTCTGGGATTATTTGTGTCGAGAATTTATCTAGGATTAAATTCGTCGAGAAGAGAGAACGCGATTAATTTAGAATTAATCGGTAAAGTAAATTTAATAGTGAAATTAGAGTTTACTATTTAATTTATTTATTTGGGCTATAATAATATATTAGATATATTAAATGAAATCGGATTTCAAAGCGGAATTAAAATTAGATTTTAATTCAAGCGAACGAATTAATTTAGAATTAATTCGTAAGCGACTTACATAATAATATTGTGAAGCATTATTATTTAATTAAATTGGATTTAAATAAGTTGCAACGGTAATTCACTTAATTCGGAATTAAGCGAACTCGGGCCCGAGCGAAGTTGCATGTTGGATTATCCGACTTAAATTTGGAATTTCAAGTGGGACCCACCAACTTACATCAAAGTGTTTGACACTTGATGGAATTTGGTAAGTGGTTGAGAATTAAATCTTGGATTGCTTTCTCTACACTCTAGCGTATTCCAACACACTTTGTCTTTAATTTTTTAAGAAGACATACACCAACTTTGAAGTAAACTTGGAGATATGATTTTAGAAATAAAAAATGGACATTATTCCCATTCTCTCTCAATTGCCAAATACATTGCTTCTGTTGGAGAGCAATTTTTCATTAAATTTGTTTCAAGCTAGCACTTAAAGGAGTGAATCAAGGTGATAGGGAAACTCACCCAAGTGTTGGAAACACTCAAGGAAGCTTGGAGTTTCCACCAAAATGCATAAAAAGTTTTAAACTCATCCGATCAATGTGAGTATTTTCCTCAACTCTTTTAATTTTATTCTCACACAAATCACTACGAGCGATAAGTTTAACGTCGTCAGCTAGACGTGACTTCTCAAATGTTAGGCTGGATCTGAAAGTGTGACATTTTTTTTTGTCGCTCAAATGATTCTCCCCAGTCGTGCTTAACACGCTTATTTTTAACCTTGAATTTTTTGTTGGAGTCGGGATCATGTATCCCAACGGCTCTGTCTGGTAAAACCTTGGTGATCACAAATGGACCTGACCACCGTGATTTTGGATTCCGTGGGAAGAATTTCACCCTTGATTTGTTTAATAGTACCTTCTGCCCTGGTTCCAGTTGTATGCGCACTAACTTCCCATCATGTCTTTTCCTTGCCTTTTCTTTGTACAATTTGGCATCCTCAAAAGGCTGATTGTGAAATTCCTCCAATTCGTTGAGCTGGTGGAACTTTTTCTCTTCTGTTGCTTGTAGTGCAAGAATTGGCTTTTTCAGTGCAAAAGACGATTTATCTTCAGGCTCTACAGGCAATTGACATGTTTTAAGTTTGTCAGTAGAACTTTGCATTGCATTGAAGCTCTGAATGGTACTGTGTATCACATCAAGTCTGAAACATTCCTCATTCTTTTCATCATCTGTGAAATTCATGGCCTTGAAAATATTGAATGTTACTTCTTGGTCATGTACCCTCATGGTTAGTTCTCCTTTCTGTACATCAATAATGGTTTGACTAGTAGCCAAGAAAGGTGTTCTGAGTATTATCGGCACGTCTTCATCTTCCTCCATATCTAGGACAATAAAATCTACTGGGAAAATGAATTTTTCAACTTTGACCAGCACGTCTTCAATTACACCTCTCAGAAATACTAGTGTTCTATCAGCAAGTTGCAGAGAGAATGAAGTGGGCATTGTTTCTCCAATCTGCAGTTTCCTAAAAATAGAAAAAGGCATCAAGTTAACACTTGCACCTAAATCACATAAAGCCCTACCAAAGTTATGTTCTCCTATGATGCAAGGAATGGTGAAACTGCCAGGATCTTTCAACTTTGGGGGAAGCTTCCTCTGAATGATGGCGCTGCATTCTTCTGTCAATGCTACTATCTCGTAATCTCCCAATCTCTGTTTTCGTGAAAGAATGTCTTTCATGAACTTTACATAGCTGGGCATTTGTTCCAAGGCTTCTGCAAATGGAATGTTGATGTGCAGTTTTTTGAACACCTCCAGGAAACGAGCAAACTGCTTGTCCAGATTGTTTTTCTGAAGACGCTGAGGAAAATGTGGAGGTGGAGTGATCTGTTCTTTTCCCTTTGCTTCTTTTTCCTCCATTTGTTGCTTTGTTTCTTTTGGAACTTCCTCAGCAGTTGTTTTGGCTCCAACATCTTTGTCGATTTCAATACCACTTTTTAACATGATGTCATGACACTGCTCATTCCCTATATTCCTTGGATTTGGTTCTGTGTTGCTAGGAAGATTCCCTGGCGGTCTGTAACTCTGAGCATTGGCCAGTTGTCTAATTTGATTCTTCAATGCTTTAATGGAAACATATTGACTTTGAAACATAGCATCATATGCTGCTTGTTGCTTTTTTAACATCTCTGCAATCCATTATTTCATTTCTGGTTCTTTTTCAAACTTCTGGCTTTGCTGTTGGAATCCTGGTGGTGGATAGTTCTTTTGCCCTGAATTGTTGCTTCATGAAAAGTTAGGATCATTCCTCCACCCTGGGTTGTAGGTGTTGGAATATGGATTGTTCCCCTGTTTGTTGAAATTGTTGACATAATTCACCGTTTCTTCAAGTTGGTTTGGCTCTAGTGCTCTTCCAAAAGGTGAACTTGTGGATCCAGTGGTAAGAGTCTCCGTAAATTTGCAAATCTGATCCAACTTGGCATTGACTGTTGTATTGGCTCCACTTTCATAAATTCCTCCAATTCTTTAGATCATGCTCCTTTCTGTTAGCCACAAGGAATTGTTGTTTGCCATTTCTTCGATTAGGTCCCAGGCTTGATCTTATCCTTTTGCCATTAAAGATCCTCCAGCAGCAGCATCGATTGTGGTTCTCATCAGTCCTGAAAGTCCATTATACAAAGTTTGGACTTGAAGCCATTTTGGAATCTCATGGTGAGGACATTTCCGGAGTAAATCTTTGTACCTTTCCCAAGCTTCTTAGAGAGTTTATGAGTCTTGTTGTATAAAAGATGTGATGTCATTCCTCAGCTTTCCAGCTCTAGCTGGTGGAAAGTACTTTGCAAGAAATTTGGTGGCTAAAGTGTTCCAACTGGTAGTGAATGTAGCCAAGCTTTAGCTCTATCCTTCAAACTGCACTGATTGTTGAATCATCTGAATATATGTTTTGATTTCACACGTATTTACTGGTAAAGGAGGAAGTACAATACAGGAAATGAAGCCGTCGACCACTGGAATGGTTCTGTCTCGATCGGGTATTAGTGGTGCAACCTCCAAAGGTTCAGGTTCCATGTTGATAATTGCTTCCTGGCCTTCTCGCCTTTCCCTTCTCAACTGTCTGATGGTTCTTTCAATTTCTGGGTAAAGCGGTCGGAGTTCAAAGCTTTTGGTTCGTCTCATGTAGTTTCTGAGAACGTGAAACATAAGAAAACAAAAACAATAAGTAAAAAGAAATTAGATACAAGTAACGTATATAACCCCAAAACTAATAGTGAAAGATAAAGAAGTCCACGGCAACGGCGCCAAAAACTTGATCGGCGTAATCACACGCGTATAACGCAAGCGCACATATTGTTAAAGTAGTATAAAAAGTATTGATCCCACGAGGACTTAATACCTAATCTATTAACTTTATGAGGTCAAATGATTACTAGTATCTAACAGGTTGATTGATTGATTTGAAATGGTGAAGATTTTGAATTTAAAAACAAGTAAATAAAATTGCACGAAAGTAGGTTTAAGAAAATTCAATATTAAGAAACTATCTAGGGTTGTGAATCTTTCCAATATCTTTTAAAAGATGAAGTGGTTATTTCATGTTTGTGTAATATATCGGTTTACTAACCTGGAACACTAAATTATGTGAAAGCCTCTGTCGATGGTCAGACGTAAATACCCAGTATAACCCAATTGAACCATATGTCTATGTCAACCAAATTACCTGGATTCATTAAGTTTAAGTTCCAATTATGGCTACCCCCGCCCGACAGGTATATGTCTATCCTGTAAGGAAATGTATTAAAGTGTTATCTATCCTCAAGGAAGATCGAGGGTTATTAAGTCTAAGGCTGAAACCTAAAATTCACTTGTCAAGTTTATTTTAGATTTACCAGATCAATCTTATTAGTGGCCAATTAACAAGACGCATTAAGCTTAAGACTTAATAAGTAAACCTTTAAATGACCCAAATTAAAAAATAACCCATTATAAACCGGTCATATTAGAATTCATCACAACCCTAGATAACTAACTTAGTTACGACACATAACTAGGGCTAGTAAAAACTTAAAAGTAAAAAAAAAAATCATAAAATAAAATGCTGAAAATTAAATGCGGTAAAGTAAATACTGAAAAGTAAAATTACAAAAATAAAATGCTAAGGTAAAAGGATATACTTTTACTATTTACCATTTAGATATCTCCCTTAATATAATATATTAACTTGTGATAATTTTGCTATCCAGCCATATAGGCAGTAACCTGATTAAGTCAAATTAAGTCCAACCAGCCATAAAGGCGAAACCAAAATAAACCTGCCATATAGGCGGTAAGAAAATTCAATTACCAACCGACCAATCTGGCGGTATCCTTGCTTTGTGAGGTTTAAACCAGTTTAAAATGAATTACCAACCGACCAATATAGCGGTATCCTTATTAAGTCAAATTTTAAATTGTGAATATATTATAATTAAGGGAGATTAATCTAAATAGCAATAGTAAAAGAATTACCTCTTACCCTAGCAGGGGGAAGTTACCTCCTCATGGTTGAACAATAAAAACTGTAAAAGTTAAAAAAGGTAAATTACTAATACAATTATAAAAGTAAATTACTATTACAAAACGTAATTAAAATTAATTACAAAACTGAAATTAAAAAGAAACTAGGTAGAAAACTCCCTATTTACATCAGAGAATTCATAGAGGAAGATACATCTGAAACTGAAATCTCGAGCTCAATTTATAGACCTCGGTAGGCTTCTCGTGTCGCGATGCGCGTGATTGACGGCATGGAACGTGGAGGTGACGACACATGGCAATATGGATAAGGTGATAAGGTGACACATGGCAAGGCGGCTGGGAGCTGAATGATTATACTGACGTGGCGATGACGTGACAACACGTGGCGAAAGTGACTGTCGGCACTATAGAATAATGACACGTGGCATGCTGTGATTGGCTGATGATGACGTGGCGATGACGTGGCAAAGTTGACTCGGTCTTATACTGACATGGTGATGACGTGGCTGACACGTGGGGTGACACATGGTGATGGCGATTGTCGGTACCATTGGATGATGACACGTGGAACGACGCACGTTAGCAGATCAGATGTGATGGTGACACATGGCATGGCGCACGTTAGCAAAGTCAAACTTCAAAGATTCTGATATATGGACCCGGCGCACGTTGGCATGGATCGGCGCACGTTAGGCGTCGTGACGCAGCCTACGCGTCGCGACGCGCCAATTGACCATTTTTCCATTTTGTCCATTTTTCACTGTTTTGGCCCCAAATCACCTCCAGAATGTCCTGAAACTTTATTTATCTATAAAATAACACAAAACAAATCAAAATATTCACAAAACTCAAGAAACTATATAAAATATGAAGTTAAATGAGTGGGAAATAGTAATATAAATACCACTCATCACTTGGCTACTTCGATTTCGTTCCAACATTAAAATAGAAAGGCTACCCATTTATAAAAATGACTAAGCCTAATATTGGGATCGTGCCAGTGCTTGTAAATGATGGATTGGACCCATAGTAATCTTGGTTATTTTGGGGATGGACTTAAGACGTTTATAGATAACCAAATGGCAAAAACAAGGCGTATCTCTTCTGATGAAAACCAGCAGGGGTATCGTACTCATGTATTTGACACTTTTGGATCATAGCTGAATGTTTTAGGCTCAACAAGGTTTGCATACAAGGTGGCCCGTTGTCATTTCAAAGTAATTAGCCCAATTATCATGAAATACAAACTTGTCCCATTTGAAAAGTCCCAACAAGTTTACATCATACAGCAAAAGGTTCAAACACGTTCAAATGATTGGGGGCCCAAACGCAAGCATAAGGGAAGCTTCCATAGGATAACACCTATAGGATTTCATATTGGCTTACAAGGGAATGACCTAAGCTCTTATCAGAGAAAGGTTGCCCATAACTAGGTCTCCCCACTCAAGGGTCTAATCAACCAAGTAAATGTATTTTTTTATAGTTAAGGATATAAATGATTGTCCACAACTAGGTCTCTCTACTCAAAGGTCTAATCGACCAAGTGAATGTATCATAATAACCAAGGGTACGTGTCAATAAGTGATGGTTATCATCACATACCAATCTACCACATTGAGTGAAAGTGATTTCTCGATATGCAACGCCATCAAGGCTAAAAAAAGTATGCAAAATATGAAGACATAGTTCTCTTCATTCTTGCCATAAATACTACAAGGCTATTTTTGGTGGCCAATTCTCTATCCATAGTGGAGTCACCATCTGTAGGAGTGAAGCGGGGTTTACCGCTATGCCAATGACGTCGACAACCACAACACTATTGGGCTCGCAGCCCGTAGAAAGTAGGGATATTCTCGTGGGGACTAACTAGAGAATAAGTGAGTCGCCACCTGGAATGAGACGTCGGGAATGATTTAAGGTAGCACTACACCCCTCGAAATGTCTGATCTTAAACACTTTTGGGTTCAGAACGGTCCCTTATTTATGCCAGTATAATATTTACGCTCAAATGAGGTATCTTAATGTCTTATAATGCAATATCACACAAAAGCAGATGAAATGCATACAATTTGCAAACATGAATTATAAAAATAAGCACAGTAAATATCCATAAATTATTACAAAATTCATAAAATATTGATGAAATAAATCAGAGAATGAATTTCATCGACCAGGCCTCTATGAGGCCTGGCCGGATATAGTTTATCGCAGGCCTGATATACACTATGATATAAATGTCCAGCCAGACTTACTAGTAGTCGAACTGGATATACTGTGCAAAACTTGAATCACATAAACACAACAGGTGTGACAATAAACGTTTCCATAATATGCATAACCTCAAATATTAATTGATAACTACACCAGAAAAACACATCTTGCAATGTAATAAACAATAAGTAAACAGATCATGTAACATATATAAGCTAGCCGGTCAAAATATTTTTGAGGTATTTAAGGTACGAATATGTTCATCAATGTATGATGAGTCCGACTGGATATCCCTCTTGGATTATAAAGTAAACAGAAACATGCATACAAGCAAAAAGAAGAACATGCATAATAATAAACTAAACAATAGTGTAAACAATTATATGTGTATTATTATTCAATGACAAATCGAAAGCAAACATGAAGGAGTGAAATAATAAATCAGTGATATGGTATAATATTGTTATTAAATTATTGGAGGTGTGTGCATGTCCGGAAAACATGTATCATGTCTGACCGGAGATACTGAGTCAAAACATAATACTCAAAGCCATATATAAATAAGGACTGTCCCTCAGGTCGTACCTTTGAGTATGCCATGGCTCAAGAGATCCCTTTTTCTGAAGTCTGAGTCGTCGCTGGATTATCTCCAAGGGAAGGAACTCCAGGAATCAGTGTTGTTTTCTTTCTCTTTCTCTCTTAAGGTCTTTATATTATTTAGGGTTTCTTTATGGTTCTCTTTAAACTCGCCTCTTTCTCTAAATTCATAATCCCTTCTTTTATACTATTAAGGATGGGTCTAAGGATGGAATAAGGGATCAGAATCCCATTATTCCCTCCTCTCTCTCTGACGTTACTAGATTACTGAAGTATGTAATGCTCGACGCATGTCCGGCCAAATGTATAATTTGAAATGTATGTCTGGCCGAACGTTTATCAATTCGGGAATTCATCATTTCGAAATTCGCAAGTTTTTTGACCAATTAATGCATGTTTGATCGAATATGTAATTTGAAATCCATGTCCGACCGACCATGATGAGATCTTGTGTCTTTGGTAACTGATAATCTGCTCATTCAAGGAGAGCTGTAATAGGTCCGGTCGGATTTCTGGTAGGCCAGACATAGCTGATGTTCAGCTGGCTTTTGGCTTTGTTCTTAGAGTTCATTTTCCTTCATGGCATTCATCCTTATAATTTTCCTATTTTCAAAGGGTGTCCCGTAAGATTCTCATCATCGGGCTATGCATAAAAATGCATTGTCTACACATTTTATTGATTAAAGACAGATGTTAAGTAAAGTTTTCTTATTCATTGGATGGTAAGATTTGTTACTTAGTTTCCCCCTGAGATTTTATAGCCATGGTGTTATTAGTTACAATAGTTAAGGGGTCAGAAGTATATTGAGTAAGAGCGGGAACATAAGAAACTATATGAGTAAGAGTTGAGGCAGAGGCTGGAGCAGAAGCAGGGACATCCTCAAGAGGAGTTGGCACAACGGTTAAAGAAGCTGGATCGAGAGCCAACGGGGCCGCCTCTTCGGGGACATCCTATTCAGTGACCTCTTCAAAAGGTTCTTCTCTCATTGAAATCTTGAGGATTCGGTGGAGATTGCTCAGGTCAAGCCTAGGGAATCTCTCGATAATAAGGTCTACTGACCTCTCCAGATCTTCAAAAATGACATCGATCCATACCGCATTGATACACTACTCAGTTTGGGTCTGCAGCGTGGCAAGCTCATATTTGAATAAGGCTAGCTCAGTCTTTGCTTTGTTCATATCCTTCTCAGTAAGAGATGTCAGTGCCAACTGCTTCTTAAGTTCAATTGATCGGGCGACAACAGCAGCTTTGGCATCGTCCCTCTCCTTCTTGGTAATATTATTGGCCTGATGGACCGAATCAATTTCAACCTTTGTAGTAGCCAACTCCTGTTAAATTACTGATACTTTTGGGTCAGCACATTTTGCTACCTCTGGGCATGACCCTTCTCTTCCACCGTATTGGTCAGCACACACTACAAGAAAAAAGGCTTTTACTGATACTAAATTAGTGTCAGTAAAGGGTTTTACTGACACTATATAAATGTGTCAGTGTTGCCGCAGCCAGAAATCACTGACACTAGTTTCTAGTGTCAGTGATTCTTAGTGTCAGTAAACGTTAATACTGTAGTATCAGAAAATTATTGACACTATGGTATCAGTAATCTCTCACACTATTTTAGTGTCAGTAAATTATTGACACTATATCATCAGTATTTAGTGATACTATAGTGTCAGTAATTTTGTTACTGCAGTATCAGTATATCGCATATATTTGATTTTTAGTGTCAGTAATTATTGTTACTATAGTATCAATATCCGTCAATATCTTTTAAAATTTAAAAATCGTATTATTTCACAATTATATTTCTTATTTTTTGTAATTAAATTAATCATAATATATATATATATATATATATATATATATAATATATATATACCAACTCAATGAAATAAAAAACTAAAAAATTACATTTATATAAAATTCGCAATATAATAGATTAATCGTATTAATCAATTCAACAGTATCACATGATGAATACAAAAACTCCATAGACAATCTTTAAATTAACATATATATATTTCAAAAACTACTCTTAAAGTCCCATCAAAATGTCATGCCCCCACCAAAATTCATGATACTTGTTGAGAAGCCTGCAACAATCCCCCAACAATATGATATCTGGCACAAAATCTGAAATTATAAACCAAATGTTAAGAATTAGATGGACTTCCAAAAAAAATCGATATCTTCATAAATAAAAACATTAAATACATCCAAATAAAAATACAAAATATAACCCTAATCTAATTTTTGTCACATAAAGCACTTATTGACAATAACCATACCAACAACCTAAGAGCATGCATATAAAAAACCAAATGGCATCCATAATAACAAGTTGTATCTTTCATACCGCTACATAATCACCAAAACAAACAAATCAATAACACACACACACACACACACACACACACACACACACATATATATATATATATAGACACTAAACACAACATCAGGAAAGTCTTTGGTGATTGCATGGTTTACCCAAAGCAAGCAAGCTGACATTTGCCTGGGATTCCAGTCAGCCAATAATAAGCACTTATCAATTATTCACATTCATATGGAGAAAAGCAAAGCAAACAAGCTTTTCTTAGTGGCGTCTAATCCTCCATGATTTCTCATAGAAGTCACTTTAGGAAACATCCAGAAATCTTGTGAAACTTTAATACCTATGGGACACAATCCAAGATATTTTGCACATGCACCCGAATTGCAAAAGCATCCTGTCTACACAAGCACAACATAAGAAACCTGAATAATTTGAAGAAATCAAGAACCATCCGGCCTCTTCCCCTTAAATGAGATATTTTACACGATATCCAAACCAAGAACCATCCGGCCTCTTCAAGTTAAATGAGATAATGAAACCTGAATAACGATAAGAAACCTGAAAGAGGAAATTACAGCAAATATAAAAAATTTAGAAAATAAAATATTTACCCCAATCCAATGGGAATTAAAGAGGAAATCCCACATCGTTGACCTATACATAGTCAAACACAAGAAACTAATTAACTTTGACATACAAGAATGTTTATTAAATGGTAAAAAAAAAACATTTATTTTTATACAATAAAATGTGGGAAGCATGGTAGATTTTGAAGAAATCAATGAAAATAACTGAACCAAAATTCTTTGTAAGAGATCCTTTAAGTCCAAGAACTGTAAACAAAGCTAGAAAAGTTTAAGCAAGAAAAGACACTTGGGAACATCAATTTGGAAGAGGGTAGTATGAAATCTAGTCCAGTAGACTATGGCCAAAATACTATCTCCAGACAAATGGAAATAGACAAAAGATACAGGGCATGCCATACAGCTTATTATACTATGTTTAAAACAAAAAAATGAACAACTTGCATCAAATAAAAGCTAAAATGGGTTAACTTTTGGAAAAAGAGACTCCTAAAGAAACACTTTCCAAATTTCCAGGTCTTGTAGAAAAATAATCAGATTAAAAAAAACCACTAATTTTTTGCCTCTAAATAATAAGGAATTAATGTCATATTCAACTACTGATCAATAGACAAGACATAACTAATAATAAACACCAGCCAATTGAAAATTTTACATTATGCATTATTTTCATGCATATAACTGACCTTAGAAGTGTGATCACCATAGAAGGTGCAGACAGCAGCTCCATTTTCGTGTCTTGAAGTTAACATCATCTTCCTCACATACATTGCAAGTGAAGTTGTGTGACTAACAGGTAAAAAATTAAAGCACAATTTGAGAAGAATATTCAAATCTGGGGCACAAGTGTTAAATTCCTATAAATGGAACTGAAAGCATCTGAAGATAGATTGCTTCCCGCTGCTGCATAGTTCTTCACCTGCACAATAATTTTATTAAATTTCAATTTATAAAATAAAATTGGGTAATTAAAATGATGAATAAAAAACAAACCCTAACACCCAACTTAATTGATCGAACGAAAGAATCTAAGCCAGAGATTCTTTCATCATATTCTTTCACCTAATTTTTCCAGCCTTTCGATTCACTACCCATTCTCTCTTAAATAAAGCTCGCCCTCGAGCCCTGGGTAGGTCGGCCGGGTCTTTCTTTGCCTGTTGTTCTGTTCCCGCGTGAGGGCGTTTGTCGCGCCACACCAGCTCTTCTTTCCCCATCCTCCGAAGTTAACCTTGAATCTCCCCTCCAGATCTTACCACCAAACTGACCTTCTTCATCAGATTCTTTTGCACATGCACGGAAACCACCACCACCGCGGCCGCCTCCACCAAAACGGCCGCCACCTCGTCCACCGCGGCCGCCGTCTCTTCCTCCCCTGAAACCGCCTCCTCCTCTCGGGGGTCTCATTTTTTTATCTGTGTTTTGGTTGATTTTAGGAGAAGACTTCAATGGAAGCAGTGTTACTGCGAGTTTGTGACTGTTAGAAGACTTTTGAGCTTAGGGTTTTAATTTAGGGTTTTGAAGTGGGTCATTCGTTGCTAAATGACCATAATATCCCCTGCTTTTCAATCCACCCATTTTTTTTAAAATTTTAAATTTTAATTGCATAAAAAACATTTGCATGTATGGACTCTTAACAGGACTTGAAGCTTTTGAAGGTTGATAATCGAAGTTTGAACTGCTTACTGCTTACAGAGGACTGAGGAGAGACCGACTAACGAGAGTAAAAATTGAAGCCATTGAAGGTTGATAATTGATAGGATGTACTGGATTTTGTTTAGATTTTAGAAATTACAAATGAGAGATTCATATTTGAGAGTAAAGAAGGGGGAAACAAAGGCTGCGCGATGAAAAAAAAGGTGGGAATGAGAGGAACCCTAAATTACTAAGATTGATTTGGTAACTACGGTTCAGGTTTTGACCCAACAAATACATATATATTTTTATAAACCGCGGTTTAAGGAACAAAAGTCACGATTTGGCCCAGTGGTAAAGCCTTACAATAAAAAAAAATTTATATCAATGGTTACAATTTCGAGTCCCAGCAGATTTAAGGAAATAATTTTTTTTTTTAATTTTTTTACTGATACTAAGGTATCATTAATTACTGACACTAAATTTACTGATACTCTAGTGTCAGTAATATATGCGAAAAACGTCACTTCCGCGAGGTGTTGGTTCGACTCCAGACTACTACACGTTTTTTTTTTATTTTTATTTCTTACTGATACTATTGTAATAGTAATTACTGACACTAAAATCGCTGATACCATAGTGTCAGTAATTATTGATATTTAAGTGAAAAACACGGAAATAGGCCCATTTACACGTCGTTTCTGACACTTTTAGCCTAGTGTCACTAACCTTAGTGTCAGTAAAGGCCTTTTTTCTTGTAGTGACATCCAAGTTTGTGATAAAATAAGTTATCTGTAAACATTAAAAAGGGGCTGATAATAAAAGGATCAGGTTGAAGTCTTTTTACCTTCTGGAAGAAGCTGACAACTTTGGTAATGGCCTCCTCGGGTGAGATTTTTCGAAGGAAATGGTATCCTCGAAAGTCACTGTCATGGCCATATGGTTTATGGCTAAGATAAGGTAGCATGTTGTTTGTCTCAGGTTCTCCGGGAGATCCTCGACCCCCAGGGTGTCAAGAGAGACAACTTATTATCGAGCGGGGGTCGTCTAGGCCTTCCAGTGAGATCTTTCTGTTTGCCTGGGGGGTCAGCTCATCTAGGCCAGGGTTGGCTGACTCACAACCGATGTGGTGCGCCCGTCTATTTTGCAGTCTCAGGGGCGGTGGTGGTGTTATGGTTTGTTGCCTTAGTAATAGAGGTGGAAGTGGCATAGTGACTCGAGGTCGGGAAGAGTCTGATATGCCATGCGTTTGGCACATACTGACACCAGCAACAGATAATGTGTTGATCCTTTTTTCAGCCAACACTTCACAAGAAAAAATAATGTTATAATTCAAGACAATAAGATTGGGTCAGGCAAAAAATAATAAAAGGCGGTTAAAGCAATAAATAAAGAAGAAAAAATGTTGATTAGTGACTACCAGGCTTTCTACAAGTCAGATGAGGGGTGTCTGGTATAGAACCCGCTGTCGACACTGTATTTTTATACATAGCCCGATGATAAGTCACTTAAGGGGACAACCTCTGAAAGCTTGGAAAATTGCAAGGATGAATGCCATGATGGAAATGAACTATAGGGAATATAGCCAAAAGACAGCCAAATATCACCTGTGTTCGGCCTACATTCTCTCTAGCGGTAAATCTGGTCGGATATATCCTGAAGACCCTATATCCAGCCGAACATAACACAAGTATCATTGAACGAGTAGATTGTCTGTTACTGAGGTTAAGGGACCTGATTACTTCCAGCCGGACATATAATTCAAATATAATATCCGACCAGACGTAAATCGAGTTGTCAGCACACATGCGAAATTCAAATAGTTGGAATCACATGCTTGATTACGCCCGGACAAAGGTACTTCCAAAACTTTACATCCTATTAGACAAAGTTCGAGCTGTGTCTGAAGTTTTAATTGCCAATTACTCTGGACAGATTGGAGGAGGGGGGATCATGCTCATCCTTCCATCATTGGATGTGCCAGGCTGATGACATGCATGCTCCGATTTATTTTATCACTATTTTATCAATGCTATAATATTTATGGATATTTACTCAACTTATTTTTATAATTAATGTTTGAGTATTGTATGCATTTAAACTGCTTTTGCGTGCGTATTGTATGCCTTTAAACTTCTTTTGTGTGTTCTTGCATTATAGGATATGAGGATACCTCATTCGAGTGTCAATATTATACTGCCATCAATAAGAGATCGTTCCGAACCCAAACGGGTTTAGGTGGGCCCTTACGAGAGGTGTAATGCGGCCTTAAATCATTCTCGGTGTCACATATCGGTTAGTGACTCCCTTATTATCTGGTTAATCCCAATAATATAGTGGTCGCCAATGTCATAAGCATTGTGATAAACCCTGATTCGCTCCTACACCCGCCTTGGATAAATAGGAGCTATTGACCAGGTTTAGATAATGGCCTCTATATGGGGTGGCCAATTTTATCAGCACCTTAGTTTGATGACGCACCTTAGGTGGGTCCCCCTAATAATCTACAAGGATGATGGTATGTTAGTAAGTTCTATCTTAAAAGTTTCAAAGTAAAGAAATTCGAGAGGGTCGTGCTGTTATTTACTTCCCTAAAGACGTTCAGGATGAAAATTCATTCATCGTCATAAATTTGCTCTTGCCCCTAGCGGCCCTTGGCTCAGAACCTTTATCCTTGAAATTTTTATTGATGGACGGGAGCTTAGTGAACATGCATTTTCTTTTGAATCAGCAGATTCGTAATTCCAACCCTTGTACTCCTTCGGGTTAGCAATTAGATGATAGAACCGCTTCAATTCCTAGATAGTTGGCTCTCCCAAATTAGCCAGATTCCAAATAGCGTACAGCTCGGCAAACACTCTCCATCCATTCAAGTTCAGCTGGCAGGGGGTAGATTCATAACCGTTAGCATCTTGACAAAGTACACATGAATGGGTAACTTGAGGCCCATATCATAAAAAGCTGCGCAGACTGCCACTTGACAATCAATTGACTGGCTTGCTCGATCAAGGTCGTTGTGTTTCTCTAAGTATATCCCCTCAGAAACGTTGAATCTCTCTCTCAAACGTTCCAGCTCCGCTCAAGTGATTGATGACTGTTGGCCCATGTCCAAACCTTCAAAGCTTAGGGGATAGCATATTGGGTCGGGGCAGGGTTATCTTTTGGTGAATGATTGGTATTCTTCTTCAGAAGGGGTTGGAGTGGTGTCGAGGTCGGTATTGTTAGGTCTGACATTTTGGTCTATAGGAGAACTTGAACTTGAATAGAGATCCTCGGTCGGGATGATCTCGATGGGAAAGGGCATGAGGCTTCTCATTCAGATATTTTCCTAAAATGATGACCTAAGGCTTAAGTTTACTCAGAGTTAATGGGCCTATTTTACTATTAGTGGGGCCTACTATAATTCTTATTTTGCTCTATCTTCTTCATTGAGTAAACAAACCCTATGAAGCTCTAAGTGCCTTAATAAAAACGAGAAAATAAATTTTACAGACAAACATAAACCAGCAACACGACCTAGAAGCTTCTCAAAATGTGACTCAACCTATACATATATTTTAACACAATATGCTAAACGTCTAAAAGCCAACAAAACATAATATCTATAAACCCATAAAAACATGCTTAAACATAATAAACCCAGAAAATCACATAGTTACCAGATTCATATAAATACATATTCGTAATATACATTCATTTATCATGTTTTACTACGAGATATGGCATGCTTGAAATAAAAACAGAGAGAGACGAGGTACACTTACTGTTTGTTAAAGAGATAAGAGACTAGAGAAGAGAGTTTGAAGTTTCTGGTTTCTTGGAGAAGACGAGGAGAAAGCTTGAACAAAATTGAGACTTCTTGCACATAAAATAGTTACTAAAAGTGGTAAAAATATAATAAGGGTCTTTTTATAGGTCATTCGGGTCAATCCTAGTCGTTGACTTTAAACTAGACGCAATGATGCATGCCATGTGCACTGGTCGATCTTAACAATTGAGTTCAAATCAAGTGTTCGGATGAGTGCCACATGCTCGGTTAATCTCAGCCACTCAGTTTGGTCACAAATGGTTGAAACTTGGCACATGATTTGATGGACGTGACGACTGTATTTAAGGAAGATCATTATACCCTCAAATGTTCTTAGGGACATTTCAGAACCCTAGGAGTTCCTTTTTGGATAGCGATGAAAGAGAGGCATCCGTCAGAAAAAATGTATCTTTGGCAGCAAGCGAGGTCTAATGCCCGAGTTGGTTAAGTTTTGTAGCACCCGATGCAGTGAAAAAATTAGGAAACAATTTCCCGAGGGTCATGTTTAGGGAAGGCTTATCGGCGAAAGATGATAAGGTTAATGCTTAGTTGATATGAAGTCTGTCTGTACCAACCATGCTTTCATGTTTGCACCACCATCTTGTATAAAAGTTCCCAGTACCAACTCAAAAACTCGTTGATACCAAGAAATATGGGACGGATGTTGATGGTGATTTTTTGTGAGCTCGTAACCCAAAAAAAGTCGAAGGGTATTATAGTACTACCCAACTAAGTGGATAGTAAGGCCATGGGGCCCAATGGTAAGTGGAAGGTTGGAATATGGACTCAGCTATATATATGATGGAGAGTTCTCCTTAAGGGGAGATTCTGAGTAAAGACAAGTATTGATGGTACTAGACCCGACCACATTGGAGAATATTTTTGAGATACCTTGAGAATTTATTGAGGCTGACCCAATGAAGTATCATCCGTATGAGTTAGATCCCACGACTCTGAAGTCCGGGTTTGGAAGAGTACAAATTGCCTCACTTATGCGACCCAAAGTATGAAGATGGGATGCTGACTGATCAGTTTGGGAGTGAGATGGCATACGTCCTACTTAGAGAAGAGTGCATCTAGAAGGTTAACAATGAAATAGATAAAGCAGTGGTTCATAGTGGTTGTAGGCCATGTGAACCACCATATGCCAGTACAATGGCAGAGCAACCGCCGTCATAGGCACGTGCGGTGACAAAGCAACAGCCGCCATAGATGACTAAGCTTATTTGATTGGTCTAAAAGATGGTGGAAGTAATGACTAATGGTTGTAATGATGATTCAGTGACATGAAATGACGTCAGAGTCGGTAGTAACAGTGGATTTAGCAGCCTATATAAAGGGGTAGAAGCCACATTAAAAAGGGTTAGTAGCTTTTACATTTTCCAACACTTGTAATTTGAGAGCAAAGCTTGTAAAGCGAACTAAGTGATAAAGAGAGAAAAATAGTTGTAACCTGATCACATAGAAAACTCGAGGGATTATTTGTTATGTTTTGAAACTCATTGTTAGGCGTCGAGTCGGTATTCACTCGAGACTAATAAAAACAAACTTCTTCTCTCGTTGATGTAGGTTAAAGACATTCTCTACCGACCCACATAAATTCTTATTTCTGTGATAATTTTGTCTTTTGTTAAGTTTGTGAAGTTCCCACTAACCAAAAAATTTTATAATTGGGGAAGGTTTGTTCGATGGGTAATTTCCAATACCACCATTGAAACTAAAAATAGCGATCAATATCTTCCAAATTTGATAGAGATCTCTGAAGAGGTTCCTTATATTTTGATCCATGTTTCATTTAATTTGATCCATGTTTTAATATATATGTATGTATTAATCCACAAATAACATACTTATTTTATTAATTAAATATATTTATTTTATAAATTATTTTTTTATTTTTGTTAAATTTATATTTTTTATCTTTATATATCTATTCTTTTTAATTTCTTTAATAAATATTATAAATTTTTTATTTATTGTTATTTATTTGTGTTCATTTATTCATTTAATTTTTTTATTTTTTTTAATTTATTTAATACTACTTATATATAATAGAATTTTTTTAATTTATTTAACAATATTTATTTACCTCATTTATTCTCTCTTTTCAATTTGCTTCTCCATAATACCCCAAAATCTGTGTTGCCTCTAAAATCTCCTTCTGACGCACTTGATGATATACCACATACTTCATATCATATTGATTACGTATCCTATAACGAGTGGTCCATTGTTTATTTTCGTACGATGAATGTTCGCATCACCACGTTGGGATGGGTGGTATAAGCTAAATTAAAAAAAAAATAAAAATTCATGTGATATAGCTTGTGAGCACTGACTCCGACACAGAGAGAGAGAAATGATGGTCATTTCTTATAGAATATATAAACAAATATTTAAAAATTGATTTGGTGGTTATATCCAGAATATATTAATTAACAATTGAACTGATAATAGCCCCTTACCAAGTGATCGACATTGACCCGTCACAGTGTTCATCAACACATGATTCATGTATTTAGAAATTATTTTTCTAATTATTTCATTTTCTTCCGAAATAATTGATTAAAATTATACATAATAACTATACAATTTATTTTTGAAACTTATTTTAGAATGATTGACCAAATCATATTGCCTATTTTTAATCCTGTTTTAACCCACTCTAAACACAGGGATAATAATAAATCAGTCAGTTTTTTCCAATAGTCTTCACGATACCAAATTCTAGAATGATTTATGCGAAACCCCTCAACAATAATCCAAGAGTTCGGTTCTATTTCCACAGAAGTGATGCCAATTCTGAATAATTATTTTATTATTAAACTTGACAAAGCATTTCTCATCAGAAGGAATTGAGGATCATAAGATAAGATTAATTTCCAAATCAAACATTTTGTCTGCAACCTTATCTTTATTGACATTTGAAGCAGTAATAATGTCATAGTCTCATAGATATCATATGTGCATGAAAATTCAACCAACATTTCTGAATTGTCAAGCGTCAATTACTTCAAGATAGAACAGTCGATGAAAGAGATTAATCCTTTTTTTTTTCTTTTTTTTTTTTAACAGATGAAGATAACTACAAAGACACTCTGACTTATATTATGTTCGTCTCTGGTTAAAAGAAAAGAATAAATAGAATTCAGAGGAAGAAGAATATATTTCTTCTTCTTTTTTGCAAAGCTTTTTACAGTTAATGGTCTTAATCAAACATCTCCATAAATATCTCCTTGACAGTTAAATCGTTTTGTCCATAGCAACTGAGTGTAGCTTAAAAGGCACAAACCTCGTTACAATATACTCTTAATACGTGCCAATGGGTGTAGCTTGATGGTAAAAGATTTAATTATTGGCTACCAGGTCATGGGTTCGAGTTCAGTGGATGTATTTCTGTAAGAGCCTGAGACAGTCGGGAGTTTTACCTACTCCGCTTAAGCCCCGATCGGATAATTTTGACGACAAGATTTCCAATATTTTCAAAAAAATATATATTCTTAATACTATATAGAAAGTAGTTTTAAATATGAATTAGAATTTGGTGTTGAGCTAATCTTTTTATGATGCCTAATTATTGAATAATAATTTAAATGTAACTTAATTTTAACAATGTATTGATATTAAAATATATATGTTAAAAAATTATGAAATTTAGTACAACTCAACTAAGAATTGGATCAAAATGCTTCAATTATTTAGTATGTTGATATATACCTAATTCAGATTTGGCAAATCTTTGAGAAATTTATGAATAATGTTATGATAGCTATACAATCTTAAGAAATTTGATCGTGATTCGTGAATCGCCTATTATACTTTAAAAAATGAAAATGAGATAAAATTATTAATGATATCAACTTGTGATATTTTAAATTATTAGTCACAATCTTCTTTGGTGTAAGTTTGTGTAGGGTTGTTCTTGTACCAAGTACCAACGTCCAAATCTTTTTGACATCTAAATAGAATTAAAAGAATATATTAGAAAATAAAGAAAAATATTAGACTTCTGTTTTTCTTATATTTTAATTATTGTGGTTAAATAAGTGTCATTAAACGAATTTAACATGCTAAACTAATTAATCTTAATCATTCCAAAACCAGAATCAAATATACACAAACATGCCAAATTTAACATAAACCATTAGACTTTAGAAAAAAAAAGTGGAAAAGTGGAAATGTAGAAAATGATAATCAACTTGGTCCAAGTCGAGTTGCCTTTATTCTTAAGAACTTATTAGCCCCGTCTCGGTACTCTACAGATGGTTTTGTGGCTAACGTTCTTGGATTCTTTTTGGAAAATGAGCTCTCCTTTCACAAGATCTTGAATAAGGAAGAATGGTGCAAACTCTCTCTTGACTCTAAAAATGACTCTCTTAGACAATGGGAAACTTATGATTTTCTAGATGCTATTAGAATGAACATAAGGCTCCTTTATATCGGCATGGAAGAGTGCTTTTAAGGACACCATTTGGTTTGAGGTGTAACCCTCCTAAAGGATATACCCATTCCTTGTACCTTTTGGAGCCTAGAGGTGTGTTCTTCCAATTTTAGAGGACATGTCCCTATATGTTTGTGCCTTTCCCATAGGGCACTAATCCCTCCTTCATCCATACTATATATTTAGAGAATTTACAACAATCCCCCAGAATTCTCTAAATATTCATGCAGACACTTAAGAGAGTTTTCGTGAAATAAAGCTGCATCGAAATAGGTAGCTTTCGCCTTGAACCTTTCCTAGTGAATGACAATCGGATTTACTTCGCAAACCAGTGACCCATAGTCTTGAACTATTCTATTGTTGGTGTAAACCAAGACAATTGCCAACACACAGCTTCACTTCGAACATTTATCGTTTTACGGTTGTGTTCTTTTCGGCCATGAAATTGATCATGGATTCATCAAGTCCTTTAGGGAATTCAGTCTTTAAAGACTCCCATGGAAGCAACCTCACTTCTTACTTGAAATAGATGATCTACTATAAAGAGGTAATATGCCTTACCCATATTAGGACTATTCTCCCATATAGTGATCATTAAAAGCCTTAGTTTATCCTAGCCTTGACAGACATCACTCTGCGTCATTACAAGAATGAGAAAGAGTATAAAACTCTACAGTGATTGTTTTGAATTGCACAAAATTTCACCTGTCCCTTTTGAACCTAGATCTTGGGATCTTCAGTCAGCTAGGTTGGGTTTCCACAGTCAATTCTTAAATTGTAGGCTTCAAGCCCATTCCCCTCGATGACTTCTCAACTTGCTCTCTAGGTAAACCGTTAGTAAGTGGATCCGCTAGGTTTTCCTTCGATTTGACATAATATATTGAAATTATGCCACTCGAGAGAAGTTGTCATATGTGTGGGAACACAGAAATCTGGGGCGACGCATGCTGTCCCGGGCTCGCGGCCCGGTCATGAGTACGGAGTAGCCACGGGGGCTAAACCGGAGAATAATGGAGTCGCCACCCGTTGTGAACCGGGAAAATGAGATTTAAGGCCGCACTCACCCCCCTCGCAAGGGAAGACCTCAAACCGTTGGGTTCGGAATGGTCCCTTACTTATGCCATTTGTAATGAAAGGATTTACATAATAATTTAATCAGGCTTAAGTAACACTTATTCCTAGGAATATCATGCTTCTATATTCAGGGTACAAAATAACACTCATACATACATTTCACATATATCTCATATCTAATAACACATGCCTAAAAATACCTCAAAGTAACAATGAACATACAACTTCATTCAGCATATCATATTCATGAAAACACAAGCATACATAATATCCGCACAAGCATACATGTGAGCACTTTTCCAGTGATACGTGGAATTGTTCCCAAGTACAGACCGCATTACCGTCCATTCGGAATCGGCTACGGAATTTATGTCTGGGTTTCCATCCGATATATCACAACAAATAATACTCCAAAGTCATCATGGCATAAGCATATGAATCGTAATGCGTTAAATCAAGACTAAGGCAAACGACGCAACTAATGGAATAAACATGCTTTTCATTATTATGTGCACAAAGATAAGAATGACTATGTGTGGTTCCATAAAAAATCACCTAAGAAGCAATTATACGTGGCATGTGATGAAATGTG